>BGNK01003021.1:484-81563 GCA_003297005.1 Symbiodinium sp. clade A Y106 | reverse complement strand
TCAACCTTCGTTGGCTCAAGGTCTTTCACTTTCAATCGCTCTTGATCACTTTCAACCACTTCTCTTCACTTTGGCAAGATGTTCTTGGATAACCGTAACTTCTTGCTCTTCCTTCTTTACCACTTCTTTTCAGCCTTCGCTGACTTCTCCAGCCTTTGCTGGCTTCCCTGGATCTTTGCTTCTTCAGCTGCTGGCCGTTGCCAACAGCTACGCTACCATGAAAGTTTAAAACCTTTTACCAACACTTCTCTTTAAACCACGGAACGGATGCACTTCACTTTTTCCCGCTACGTCCGCTGTCTTGAGCCTCCGTTTGACCTACGGATGCACAGCGGTGAGACATGCGATATCAGGCTACAATACCGACAACGCTTCAAATGAAATGTTTGTTAGAACTGGTAGGGTCAGCAGGTTGAGCTGCGGCAGCAATGTTAGGCAGAATGCCCATTTGTTCAAGTGTAGTTGGCCACTCCTGTGGTGACACGATTTTCGTGAAACCGTTTGCGCGTTGTTCATCTGTCTTGCAATAAGCAATTGAAGCTCTGGGTTCTGCAAAGCGCTCACAAACCGAGGCAATGTTAACTCGATGCACTCTGTTTGCATGACGAAGCTTGGCACTGTAGCCTGTCTTCACGACAGCAAGTAGAGTCGAGTTGTCCTGCTGGTACAGTACGGGAACGTCTATTCCAAGAATGGTTTCAAGAACCGCCTGAAGATTTTCCACTTCACTAAACATTGCCGTGGCAAGGGCAATGAGTTCTGCTTCAGTGGTTGAGCGTTCGATGGATGTCTGCTTCTTCGACATCCAATGCACTGGGTATAGGCACGCTCCAGTGCGGATCATTATCAGATTCCGGAAGTAGATTTCGCGGAGTGCGGGCATGCCCGCAAAGTCCGCGTCCGTGTGGACTTCTTGCGAACAGTTGGTTTCTGTCCGCGAAACTGTCCCTTGGAGGGTCAAGTGAGCACTGTGAAGAAGATACGACATAAGCCTGAACAGCTGACGATCTTCAAATGGCACTTCAATGATCACCTGATTTCCGGATTGAGCTGCTCGCCCCCCAGGGATAATCAGTCCGGAAATTGACCTTTTCGAGGTTTTCGAAAATGTAATAATCCAACCATGAGCTCTGCCCAAGTATCCCTGCACCGATACCGATGAAGATCCCCGAGTTCGAGGACTTCTGCCGTTTTTTTGCAACTTCAGCGAGATACGAGCACATAGCGTCATCGACTTGTTTGCTAGTGCATAGAACGTTTACCTGCATATTGGGGTCATAGCAGCTTGAACTCACTGGCTTCGTCCTTGTAGGTGTGAACAAGTCAGCCATCGCCGTCATAGAACTGAATGCTCAGCCCTTGCTTGTTTTCTTCGAAGGTAACCAAGTGCGGCACGATCGCTTCGCCGTGGCCTTGCAATTCTCTTCTCTTTTGAGCCATATGTTCCCACACATCTTCGATCACGGTGGTCCATCTTGTGTCGCCCACATATGGAATTTGACGTGAATAGGGTCGACTGTTGAATCGAAGAGGTAGTGATGTGAGGCCCTGGTCCCCCATGGATGGCGCTTGCTAGCGCGGCAACCACTGACCGCCATCTGGCAGGCAGGGCTCGCACGAAGCACTTACCAGCGGTGGTATAGGATGGAACAGAGGCCTCCGACACAGCGGCCGACCTAAGTTGACCCCGTACCGGGTGACATTGGAACACCGCGTGCTCGACGCAGCGGTCGAACTTAGCCGGGTGTCCGGAGTGTAGCATGATCCTCTATCTGGCGCCACTGCCCCTCGCGAAGAATCCAGGTCGACCGAAGGTAACGGACCGGCGGCAACGCGGAAGGCGGATCCCGCAAGACACGCCAAAAATGGGAGCGACGCTATCATGCTCCTGCAAACCCTCCTTACTCGAAAGACCAGCCCGATAAAGCACCTGAGGCAAAATGGGCGTCTCCGTGTAAGGGAAACAGGGCACCTCGCCCTTGAACGAGTAGTGGTTGGCCCTTTTCGTCAGCGCTCTGCGCGTGAGTCGGGTGCATCAAATCCATGATTTCTTGGGTACCAACAAGAGCGGGCGGAAAGATGTTGAGATGTTGACCAACTGACAGGCATGAGTATCCGCCGCCATCTTGGCAGTGACCTCATAGGCAAGCGAAATGTAGCCTTCCTGGAAGATAGAATGCATCCAGCCTATACTGACACCGTGAGTACGTTCCAAATGACGCATCGTCGGATTCCTGCCGGCGCGGATCACACCGATCATGGTCTGACTGTCGTCGTAAAAGACGAAGTTGGGATCAGCACCCCCCAGCTGCTGCCATAAAGTAATAGCAGGCAGCCCAAGACGAGTCATAGCAAAGTCGGCCACAACAAACTCGGACTTAGGTGTAGAATGACTGAGGCACCCTTGCCTCATGCTTAGACCCGCCAAAGGAAATCTGTGCGGCCCTTGAATGTGCATAAGACATATGAGCACCAGAGGTTGACTTCAAACTTTCGCCACAACCTTCATAGTTCGCATCTGCAAACAGCCATGGATGAGTGTCGCTAAGGCCGCTAAGGCGTCCCCCACCCATCCAATCATCATGTGATGTTTGGACTGGCGCACATAGGCCATGAGGTGGTGCAAGAGTGCATCCTCTTTCTTGGTCCGCTTGGTGATCTTGTGAGCCAAGTTGTTGATGCTTTGCAGTACACAGATCAAAACGACATATTTGTGCCGCGTAGAGCAACTTCATGAGTATACTCGCAACTTGCGGTGCCAAAGCTCCGCGATTGGCCTCGCTGACTTCCTCTTCCACTGGCGCCTTGGGAAATGGCGGAGGCGGTATAAGCCGACCATCCGGGTCAACAAGCATGGTGTGTCCACACCACGTGCATCGATGACTTTTGTGTGCACTTGCCGGAGCTCTCGCTGGGTGATGTTTAGTCTCTTCAGCAGGTACAGTCTTGAATTTGTTCGCATCAAACCCTGTGACATCGCAGTACTTCTTGACCGTCATCTCAAGGTAAGTAAGTGACCGTATTTACTTTGGTCTCGTCATGCAATACCGCCTCACCCTTCGAGATTTGACATCTGAGATACAATTCCTGGCTCTTTGGGTCCCGCCATCG
Source organism: Symbiodinium sp. clade A Y106 (assembly GCA_003297005.1). Lineage (NCBI taxonomy): Eukaryota > Dinophyceae > Suessiales > Symbiodiniaceae > Symbiodinium > Symbiodinium sp. clade A. Next base: position 78,452 of record BGNK01003021.1, on the reverse strand, counting down.
TCAGATCGTCCACGTAAATCACAAGGAGCAGCTTCGGGTCTGGAAGGAAATACAATGATGGCCTTTGAACCCTACCTTCTGCACCGCTGTGTGGCATTGTTGTTCCCACATGGTTCCTGCATCTGGATGTCCGTACAGCGCTTTGACGAGCCTGCATACAGGGCGACGGAATTTGTGCCGCTTTGCAGATGGATGCCACACCTCATCAGGTTGTTACACCCAGCAAGGTACTCCTGAGAGTTTTGCCTGAATGTACGCCTGTATTCTGCACATCGTTTCCAGGTAAGCAATAAGCAACCGCAATAACCGGCCCACCGAGATGCGTCGAAGGTCGCCGGGGAATTCCCCAAATCCTGGAACAGCGCAGTTTCCATATTTTGATCCTTAACTTGATCACCCAGTGTTTGAAATTCCGTGCCGGACCATGCTCCTTCAACTGCTAGTTCTTCTCATAGATGAGTCCATGTACACGAGCTTTTCACCTTTGCGCTTTGCTTCCGCCACAACTTCGTCATACTCGCGAGTTGTCGAGACGTCGAACACCTCTTGATCCCACAGCCCCTTCCATTCTTTCATGAAGGCTTCCATGGCTTTGGGATTGCTCAACATTTATTTGCGAGTCACCGGGCGCGTGACCATGGCGTTGAAGCATGATTTGACACCAGGATTCTTTTCCCGATGTTTGCTTGGAGTGGATGTAGTGCACGGCATAGAAGGGATCCAGTCCTCATTGAAGACCATGTGAGCAGGTACTGCTGGAGTGACATCACTAAGAAATTGCTCTTGTGAATACAGATCGGCCATTTCATGCGCCCACGCCCAGCCATCGTCGTGGTGGATATTAAGTTGAAGATCGATCTTGTCACATTGTACAATCTTGGGAAAGATCATATCTTTCAACGCTTTGCTCACAACTCTCTTCGCTTTCTTCCTCTCCTTCTTGGCGGCCTTGGCTTTGTCACGCTTGTTTTTCTTGTATGCCGCCTTCTTCTCCTTGTCCCCCAGTTTCTACCACTCTTCCGGAGAAAAAAGAAGATCTTACCATTGCCTTTCATCCCTTATCCCCAATGTTCGATGTCGTCGGGCGCAAGCTTTGATTCTTTCAGGCTCTTGGTGATAGCACTAGGCTCCCCGCCATCGGTCTGCCCGGACGGACCGACCTCATCAAGTGCATGTTGACCGTCACCAGTACCCACCGGAGCCAGAGATGATGATGAATGATGTCCTGCGTCACCACCTTCACGTTCAGCACGTTCACTTGCAAGGCAGGTTGCGCTCCACCGGATGTGCTCGATGGCAGGGTTGGCACTCGCATTTTCCGGATCATGGCCCACCGTATTCTGCTCATAATTCCCGCACACCACTACTCGCGCCTTTGCCCTCCAAGTACTCAAAGGCTCAGCTGGATCCACCTCCGCGTCATTGTCAAGCGGTTTCTTGGTCAGTACCACCTTATCCGGAAGCACCTTCGCTCCCGCTGGTATGTCCGCCTCATCCCACTCATCATAGATCTCCTTCTTTTGAAGTGTCTCCAACTCAGTCCTCAAACCCTCGTTTATCCACTTCAGCTTCTCATCCGCAGGTGTCTTAGGGTCAGAAAGGATCCTTGCATCAACCGTGTCCGTAACCAGCTGTGCAACCTTGACCTCTGCCCGGTTCATCTCTTGCTCAACCTCATACGGCAGAATTTGATAGCGATCGACCTTGTCGTCATTCTTCGCCTTCTTTCGAACCTCAGGTACCATTGCAAGTGGCTCCTCCTCAAGATGATTATCAGTAGATGTGCGGGCCACGAAAGGCAAGCCCTGCTCAACGTGACCTCCTTGTTCACGCTCTACCACCGTAAGCATCCCCAAATCCACTCCAAGGTCCCTGACTACCTCACCGTCCCGAACCTGGCCCGAAGAACTTATCCAGACCAAATCTCCCAACGGTGTGACATGTGTTCTCCACTGCTCCGGCTTCTTGTCAATCACGGCTGGCAGTCGCGTGGTGATCAAATGCTCCTGGCCTGCCCTCGTGACTAACATCGACGCACCCTGCACTGCAACGTCTGACTGAGCAATGAAACGCCCTGGCTCCACCCTGGGGTCAAAGGGACCCGCACCTTGCACAGTCACAGCAACATAGTCGCCTGGCTCAGGCAACCTTCCTTGATGAGGACGGTTTAAGGTCGCATCCCTCTGCCTCCTCGCAGCTTCTGCCAACATGAGGGGCCAGAACTTCTTGTTGATGCCGCCCGGATCAGAAATCCCTTCGCTCGCTGTTTCAACAATCCAACAGTCCGCTCTGCAAGACCGTTTGCTTGAGGATCGTAACCCGTAGGGGTGGTTTGGAACACTCCTAAAGCATTGATTCCCTCTACCACCCGCTGCGCCAGGAACTCGCGAGCCTTATCAGAATGGATTCGAACCACCTGAGGTCGCTCTCCACACAGGGCTGACACTTGCGCCAGGACACTCTGCAATGCACTGTACAGCTCACTCCACAGTCTCCTCTTCATAGGCCGCACGAAATGCAGCTGCGTGCTCTCATCAATGCGAAACACAGCTAGCAAGGCGTACTTCGTTCCATCATAAGCAGCAGCATACGGATCCGCTAAATCTATAGACAGAACCCCTTTGGAAACCTGATCAGCAGTCCCTCTCCGGTGGGGGCGGCGCAGGCCGCGAGCTTCATAATCTTTCTGGGTGTGTCCCGGGCACGGCGGCGGATCCCCTGTTAGATCAATGACCTCGTCAGCAACAGCCTCGAAAGCCATGAACCCCGGCGCGGACACACCCTCATCACCATCATCACCCGGGCTTTGCACGCTACTCGTGCCTAAACCCTGAAACTCCGAATCCCAAAAATCCTGTGACCCTGGCTCACCATTCGGTTCAATCTGCACGGCATCACCTTCCGAGCAGACCTGATCGCCTAAGGATGGGGAGAGTTCCGGTATGATGCTTGTGTTCCCTGCTTCTAGCCTGCTGCTGCCGCATGTTGTCATGTTGGCTACGCTGCTGCTGTTGTTGTTGCTTCCAAGCTTCTGCATCCTCTCGTCATAAAAGCCAAGGTTGCTGAGCTCCTCCATAAGCTCAGGTGTCACATTGAGGTGGCCACGTGGGGTGTAGCCAACTGCCGTAGCTCTCGTTCCCTTGAAAGGCTCAGTCCCATGCAACCGAAGAGCAGCATTGAACCTCACACTCTTATGCGATAGCTCATGAATCCGACCCGCCTTTGGCTCGTCACTGCTGTCAACTCGTCTGATAGCAGTGTTTCCCTTTTCATTCGGAAGCCCTTCAATCCAAAGTTGACCCCCGATGAAGCGAGTGATTCCAAAGTCTCTTTCAAGGGAATTGCGATCACGATGAGGACGGAATGCTAAGTTGATCCCTACACCAACAGACAAGAACTCCAAATCCGGATGATGTTGTCGCACCAACTTCGTCAAGAGTCTCGTCAACCATGGATGCCGATGTGTTTCAGATGTTACTCCCAACATGCCGCCATGAACGAAGAGACCAAATGACCACATCGGAAGCGCTTTCTTGCCTCCTTCTGCTACGACTCTCTCTCTATCAGTCTTCCTCTCAACCAGGCTCGCCAGCTGAATCGCATCCCAAACCTCATCAAACGTGATCTTAGCCTTGGCGCACAACTCCTTGGCCCTCTGTTCCGACTTCCAAGAATCTCAACGGTATGCTCGTAATCTGTCACATGCAGGGATGAGGTCTCAGCACGCATGACACTGATGTTGCCACGCTTTCTCCAATCTTTAGCCAAAAGCACACGGATGGGCTTAAAATCTTCCCATGAGATGCATGGCAACCCATTTTGCTCCATGCAATTCACCGTGACTTGATTCTCACCGCTCCAATACTTCACTCTCGGACCTAACTCATCCCACACAAAAGCACCCCGAATGCCCCTCAGCCTACGGACACTCAGGATCCAATCAGCATCCAACTCAACATCACCAATCATGAGCTCGCCATCTCGTGTCCTCCATGCTTGCACTGTGTCCCCTGATGCCAAAGCCACCTGTGTTTTCTTGCATCGATGAACATCATAACCCTCGGACCGTGGTCTTATGACTTCATTGGCACCTGAATCCACCAAGACCTGTGGTCCTAAAACAACACGGGCAGCTACCGCGCTCATAGCACCGACATCTTCGGCATGATTAGCTCTGTTGGGGGCCTTTGGGGTCGCAGCCTTCGGGCCTGGAAGTGAACTAGATGCTTTTGCTTTCGCCTTTGGGGCTGATGCCTTCGGGACCTCGTGGGGAGCTGATGCCTTTGGAACTTCATGGGGAGCTGATGCCTTTGGAACCTCGTGGGACTCAGAAGGGTACCCAGGCGGCCTAGCAACAGTAGGGGCTTTCGCTTGCATCTGATGGGCTCTTTGGTTCATTACCTCAACTGCAGAAAACGGCTGAATCCGCATCTCCTCGCATCCTCAAGCGTCCAAGGCTCAACCCTCGGAGGAACCCCACTCTCAGTCAGCGCGAGCACCTGCTCACGACCACTTTCATCATCAATCACATGCACCAAGGCTACTGGCCTAATGATCCCGTCTTGATACATGCACAGCACTTGGTGAGCTTCAATGATGTACTGATCCTGCCCTATCTGGATGTTTTCAATCGGAAGTTGAAAATCAAGCTCTTCAAGAATTTCCCAAATGCCAACAGCAATCAAGTTGGGTCCGTTCACTTGCTGAAATGGAGCAATGGCATGAGTCAACAGTGGAGACGCGCCACTCGACATCAGAGCATACTCAACTTCATGAAGAACTAGGTACCACAACGGCGACTCTCACTCTCGCTCCCTCTCTCTATGGCCCACCCTGTCGAATCACTAGAGTCAACTTGGCCAGCATCCGAGAGATTAGACTCACCCTCAGAACCCGAAGCATGTTCTGATGTCACATCCTGTCCCAGCTCACGCGCGGCTTTCGCAATCACTCGAACCGACGAAGCCCTAGGACCTACGTCATTATCCACCCCAAGCAACCCAGCAATAGCAGCCTTTGCTTCGGATTTCGGCTTCGCTTCAGGCTTCGGCTTTGACTTCGCTTCAGGCTTCGGCTTTGGGGTAGCTTCAGGCTTAGGGGGGCGATTCTTGTCTTTGTTTTCATCTTTCGATGACTCAGCTGTCTTACCGCTACCTTTGGCGCCCTTGTCTTTACCCTTAGCACCCTTTTCCTTTCCCTTGCCTTTTCCACCTTTGGAAGCCTCTTGATGAACAAAGGGGCACTCGGCCCCTCTCCAACAACCGCCGGGCTTCCCGAAATGAAAGCATACTCGCCCTTTCCCTTTTGCCGCCGCCTCTGCAGCAACGACAACCTCGCTACTTTGAGCAGCCCTAGCGTCTCGAACCTCCTGTTCTGAAGCAAGGCGTCTGCACTCCACTTCAAGTAAGGATAGATACCGATCCAACCCAGAAGTTGCAGGAATGATGACGTCCGGCTGCATCCTCAAAAGATTGATCTTCATAGCCAGCTGCTGATGCTTCTTCTCAAGAACCTTCATCAAGCTATCCAAAGCCGCGATGCCTTCATTGGGAGCTTGCTCAGGTAGACCCAAACTTTGGGCTCGATGGCGAGCGAGCTTCCACCTTCGAAGCGTTGTCATCGCACCCTTGAAATCCTGTGCCGATGGCAGCTGTCGCAAGTAACGCTGAATCGACTCCAACTCTTCACGACCCCGCAGGGCGTAGCGCTCATGCAGACTCTCAAACATCAAGATGCACCGCACGTTCTTCGAAGTAGATCCCTCAACCACTGGCTGGCGAACTGTTTGCGGAAGATTCTTGAGCAATGCCAAAGACAGTCGAGTTTCCATCTCAGCTTCTGCTACCGTGATATCAGGCAAAGAATCCTCGAGACCAGTGAGTCTCTTCTTCTCGTAGCGCTGTCGCCCTTCCTCATAAATCCTATCGAAGTACTCAGCGAAACCCGGATGAATAGCTGCCAAAACCGTTCTCGTTTCAACTCGCCACTGATGCACAGTCATACCCACTTCCCAAGGCTCGCCGCCTGCCGAGAGATCCAGCTTGGGCGCGTCCTTGATGAGCTTGTACGCAGCTTGATTGATCCGAAATGTCTGTCTCTCTATTCCCTCACTCTTCTTCATGTCTGGAGGCAAGGAGGAGGCGGAGTGCAAGGACCAAAACTCAAACCCGGAGGAACACTAGCTTCAAGGTCCTTACCTACCCATTCCCGTTCATCACCCCACCATCCGTCACCACCATCATCATGCTCATCATCCTCCTGCACAGCGGGAAGATCTGGTGTCATGGCATAGTACAAGGGGCCCGACAAAGTAGCAGCACTTCCTACGGCATTCCTTTGCGAGCTTGAGCTGGCGAAGCCCATCAACCCCATACCTACACCCATCTCTCTCTGAATGTTGACGTCTCGCTGGCGTAGCTTAGCAACTAGACCCTCGAGCTCAGCAACCTTGGTGACAACCCATTGGGTTTGCTCCAAGTTCTGCTCATACTTGTTGTTGACTGCCACAGCCTCCACCTGTGCCTTGTCCAGGCTCTGCTTCAGCTGCACAATCTGCTCATCGCTGGCTATCTGCTTCCTACTCACAGCTTCCAAAGTTGCCGCCTGTCGTTCCAACACGACAACCAGGTACTGCTTCTGTTCCTCAGCAGATTTATCCAACCACCCTTCGCAGTCTTCGCGCATCCCAGCTTGGGCTGCCAGAACGGTTTCAAAGCTACCCTCTAGCTTTGTCAATCGCTGGACTGCTTTACTCCATGTCTCTTTCATGCTGGATTCGAATTCCGCAAGAAGGCTCATCGTCCTATCATGCTCCGTGGATAACGAAACCAGCTTTTGCCCTTGGTGTACACCTTGCGACTGCAACTCGCCAACTGACGCTTGCAACTGTGCAATCTGCTCTCGATTCTCTTTGCTTCCCTCTGCAGCTTTCAACACACACTGTCCAAGCAACTCTGATCTTCGGAACAGCTCATCGGCCATCCCTTGCATGCTGTGACGAACGTGATCAAGATCCGCCAACTGTCCCAACTCCAACCGCTGCAACGCTTCAAGTCGCGATATCAGATCAGGGGGAATGATTACCTGCGAAAGGCTCTTAAACATCACTGACCCATCCGCTCGAAGGTCCGCTGCCGATGCAGTCGCTGACGATGCATTCTGATGTTGCTGCTGCTGCTGCAGATGCTGATTTACACTAAGTGCGGAGTCCTGCCCAAGTGGAGCACTTGGGCTCATGACCTGTTGATCATGAGTCCAGGTTGGGGAAGGAGTGGCCGTCACGATACTGTAATGAGAAGGTGGCCTCGGACTACTTATATTCACACGAACAGAGTGAGGCACATCATCTAGAGGATCGTACGACGACATAGGAATTGGGGCCCCCAGGCTCACAACTCCACAATCCCAAAACTCCCCAAACCCTCATCATTCATCTTTCACACGAACCTTGAGCCACGATCACGTGGCGTGTCTTCCTTGCGCAGGGGCCCATGCTCACCTGCACATGCCGTGTCTTCCTTGCGCAGGGGCCATGCTCACCTGCACATGCCGGCACACCTGCACTTCTCTTGCTCCATCATCAAGTCCAATACTTGCATCAGCAGCTTTGCGCATGTCACGGAAATCAAAGGTGATGAGGTCCCCCCAGACCTTTAACCCTCTCTGAAATGCTCCACGAGCGGCACGAGCGGTCCGACAGTGCTTCATCTTGGCGCGGATGCATGCTTCGAAATACGGATTTCGGTAGCGATGCATGCACAAATGCACAAGAGTCTTTGCTTCGGCCTTAATGTACCCACCTTTGCTTTTCGCACAGGAGCACCTTCGCCTTCCACTTCGATCTCGTCCTCATCACCGTGACCGACAATATCTCCGACGCCTCCTTCCGGCGGGTCGGGAGGCCTTCCAGCTTCGGCTTCAGGAACTTCTTCCGCCTGGACCTTCATGAGGTTCTGGATTCTGGAGCTGGAAGTATCTGTTCGACGTCTTCTCCCCCGTCACCCTCAATCTCTCCTGGAACCGCCGTTGCAGCCACAGCCACTTCGGCCCTCACTGCAGGTGATTTCTCTATTTGGGCGAAGATGTTCTTGATTGCTGTTGACTAGGCCGTGAAACTACCCTTTGTGGCTAGAGGCTCCCCACAATTGCAAAAAAATGGGGTGCGGCATGGAGACGTAAAAGCGTGACTCTCTGACGCTTGGATTTGTTGCTCCGAGTTCCGCGCAAACTGACGACGAGAATGTACAGAAAAGAGGCTCATGAATGATTGGGAGCAGCTGAAAAAGGCAGAAAATCACAAAACTGCCTATGTTTGTTTTCCTATTTTTGTTCGCAGAAAACAAATTCCATGCTTCATGGGAGCGAAAAATGGCCGTCGACCTACTTGCAAAAAAAATATCCCCATTGGCATGGCCCTGCTATATCTAGGTTTTCGCTCTAAAGGCGAAATCCACACAAGCCTCGCGCAGCCCTCAAACATAGATTTCTTGCCCAGAGTTGTGAAAGTCTTTTCTGCATTGCTATGCGAATTGTATGTTTTTCTGGTTTTGTCGTTGCTTGTGCGCGTAGCTTTTGTTTTTTGTTTCTCCCGTAGCCTTGGGCTCAAGCTTGTCGGCTCAGCTGGTTGGCCACCCTGCCCAAATCCAAGCAAATACAGACTTTTTCCACAGCGCTCCGTGCTGTTTCGGAAAGGCTTTTGTACTGCTGCCACGTGACCCTCAAGGCAGAATCCGAAGCCAAAACAGGGCCGTAAACCTACTTTCAATAAGACTTATCTTTGCCGGGTCTCGGCAAAACCTAGGTCTTGACCCTTAGAGCCAAATCCCGAAAATCCGTTCTGACTGGGTGAAGCCCTCAAAAACGGTTGTGATGCCCGAAATTCTGAGAACCCCATGGAACCTGCAAAACCTGATTTTGGATATCCTGCGAAAACCTAGACAAATGCAGGATTTTTCCGAGGTTGAATCCCAGACCCTAAAGCCGTGTAGCCCAGTAAATGACCACTACAGAACCCTGAGGTCGACCTTGAAAGCCACCCTTGTTGAGAAGCCACACCTGAGCCTTTACCCGCAACCGAAACGCCCAAATCCCAAATCCTGAACTATCAACCCCACACCTTACTCAAGCCCTGACTCTTTCTGAAATCCTACAATCTAAGCCCCAAGCCTTAAACCAAGATACCGGATAGAGCCAAGTCGAATACGTTCCATCTGCCGATTGGTCCGCAGAAGTATACGCCCGGCTTGAGAACATAAAGCTTGACAATGACCTCGTAGCATAGCAGAATAGTAGTTGCAGCAGCAATGGCAGTAACAGCAGCAGCGGCACTAGCAGTAGTACCAGTAGTGGTAGTGGTGGTAGCAGCAGTCGTACAAAACATTTTGTAGTAGTAGTNGCATAGCAGAATAGTAGTTGCAGCAGCAATGGCAGTAACAGCAGCAGCGGCACTAGCAGTAGTACCAGTAGTGGTAGTGGTGGTAGCAGCAGTCGTACAAAACATTTTGTAGTAGTAGTAGTAGTAGTAGTAGTAGTAGTAGTAGTAGTAGTAGTAGTAGTAGTAGTTTTGTCACTCGCATGGCACGCCGATGACAGCTCCGCACGGTAACTAGTCACAATGGAGCCTGCAAACTTAATCAACAACAGCCCCCAAAGAAAGTATCANGTAGTAGTAGTAGTAGTAGTTTTGTCACTCGCATGGCACGCCGATGACAGCTCCGCACGGTAACTAGTCACAATGGAGCCTGCAAACTTAATCAACAACAGCCCCCAAAGAAAGTATCAATGGTGATAGAACAACCAAACCGCAACAACGAGCGGATTGCAGGCTCCACTGATCCGGACTTCTTCTGTGTTTGAGCGACGAATACTGCTCACTTGATTCCAGATTCAGGAGGAGGGTCATCAATGAAAACAGCACGAACAACCAACTCAGAAGAACCCTATCCAGCACAGCTGACCATCAACCCTTCGCCCCTCCTCTTGCAGCTTTAAAGGTCGTCAGTTCTCATTTCGAAATCATGCACTCATCATCATCATCATCATCCAGCAGCAGTACCCTAATATTTGAGCAACCCCCAAGCGGGATACTAATTTCAACCCATCTCCGCCAAAACAGGAACTCCAAGTTTGGGAAGACCCTAAACCCGTCCTCAACCGCCAAGATTGTAGAACACACGGTGTCCAGCACAATCCATCCGGGCGCGCCCGTTGCAAAGTCCATGGAGATGCCTTCCAAACTGTGCCAAGATGAGCGTTATTTGGAAATTTGGCAGCACAAGAAAGAGATCACGGAAGGGATCAGTTTCCCAGTGCCCGAGAAACCGGATGAAGCTCGATGGGGTGCGTAGAACTCAAAGACAGGCATAGTCTTGGAAATGCACACCTGTTGCTGCGACACTGGAGATGATGGCCAGCGTGGATAAAGCAGTCATGACGTCGACAACCAGCTTCTGCCTGCACAAAGGCCAAGTGCACATGGACCCGAGAATGGCTTGGAGTCTTTGTAAAACTGAACCCTCAGGTACCTGAACAAGTCCGACCTGGTGCTACGCTTGTCTATGTTATCCCTATGCCAGACCCAAGCCGTACCTCCAATAAAATTGGGATTGTGTTGTAAGTCGTGTATTGCAAAAGCAAAGCCACTTCTACCGGGCCTCCCAAAGTCTCCCAAAAACCCTGGTCCAGGAACCGCTAGCACCAGACCCCCTTCCCAAAGCAGCCTGTTCGGTTGTTTCATTTGCTCCTTCTGATTGGCAAAGACCAGCGCGCCAGACGTGCCTGTTGCGCGCATTCTGGCTTCCAGATTGACGTGTTAGAGGGCGAAGGGTTAAAAGTGTTGGCTTCGGGGAAGGGTTTCAGATGGAAATTTGAAGGTCTGGGCCTCCCATGTTTCGACTCTCACACCCGCTCAGGACTCGCGGCAAGTTAATGGTTCAAAGACTCCGGGTTTGGAGTGCAAGATGCGCCTGTCGACGGAATCTCGTCACCGAAAATTGCCATTTGGAGAATGAACCTTGTTTGGAGGGTGGGCCCAGGGGTGTTGGGTTTACGGCTGAGGTTTTCGGGCTGGGACTTGCTAGCTCGGGATCAAAATTGAAAGTCAGGCTTGGTTGTTGGGTTACGTAAGCATCAAGTAAAAGCTTCCCAACAATCACCCAGCCACAGATTTAACTGAGTCTGCTCGTCCCGCGCATACTTGTGTACGTCTTCCAGAAACATGCATTTCAAAAACTGATGAAAAGCAATCACATGTGTAGGAGTCTTTGATTTCGTGAGACCCTTCTTGTTGTTGACCTTCAGGACGTGCTTCTGGTAGATGTGCCTCGGGACTTCTGAGAATCATGAAGATGCCAATGGGTGTCTGTGGGCTTTACAAAGTCAAAGAGTGATAAAGTTGGTCCTTCAGCACCACCTCCAAGCCCCAAACCCTAGTCAAGACCGTCCGTGAGTCCCAACCCCTCAAATGCGGCCGGTGATGTGCCTGAGTTATAACCTTGATTACTTGTAATCTCTGGGAGCAGGTTCCGGAATTAATTCTGTCAAAGATTTGTCTTTAATTTGTCTTCCACATGTGTCAGAAATCTGTCACCTGCCGGCTGCTAGGGTTTAGCATCTGTGAATAATCTGTGAAAAATCTGTGAATAATCTGTCAACAGTCTCTGGCAGATCTACGCAAAATCTGTCAAAAATCTGTCCCAAATCTGTCAAAAATCTGTCAANTCAACAGTCTCTGGCAGATCTACGCAAAATCTGTCAAAAATCTGTCCCAAATCTGTCAAAAATCTGTCAAAAATCTGTCCCAAATCTGTCAAAAATCTGTCAAAAATCTGTCCCCCCCCCCTGACTTTCTGCGGGGCCTCACACAGGCTGCACCTTAACTGCACGCAGCTCCTCCGCGCACTACGTGACGAGACCCCGCAGGCACCCCTTGAAACACGGACAAGCAAAACACAAATAAATCACAAAAAAAACACAGATTGGAACCCAGCCCCAACCAGATAAATCACAAAAAAATCACAAAAAAAAACACAAATAAATCACAGATTCAAAAACCACCGACATGGCTGATCACAGATCTGTGACAGATTGAAAACACAAATAAATGACAGATTAAATCCCAAACTAAATAATTTTCCCNGACATGGCTGATCACAGATCTGTGACAGATTGAAAACACAAATAAATGACAGATTAAATCCCAAAATAAATAATTTTCCCAAGCCAACCATTACCACGAAATCAGGGTTATAAGTTTAGAACCTAGAACCTATAGGGGTGGTTGTCAAAATTATGGTCCCTTTTTGGGTACCCTAAATAATAGCTGCCGTATTATAATAGGGACCCCAAAAGGGGCCATAATTTTGACAACCACCCATATACAATCGCTGGATCTTGACTGTTGCCTCGACGAATTTGAAGACCGAGGGGCCTGGAAGGTTAGATGTAGGTCTATGGTAGAGCATGCTAGCTCTATCCTTTATCGGCTGGGAAGGAAAAAGAGATAGTACTTATTTCACAGGTTCTTCTATGGACTGAAAAGTATCACGCCGCACCTAAATCTTCGAGAAAAACTTGCAAACGCTCAAAGCCCCTAATGAAGGCCTTGCGGACAAAGAAAACAACCTATGGCCACCCGTCGCAAGGCCAGCTCGTGTGCCCATGGTGCGACCACCAGGTCTGGCAGGGGCTCAGATATAATACAGGGGCCTGAATAATTAGAATAGGGTTTGGGGGTATATTACTGTATAATTAATTATTAAGACCCCCTACATTAATGGAATAGAATAGAAGAAGGATGTATCGGTCGCGGTGTTGGGGTGATTCGCAAGCCCTTCGCAGCAGACCCTGGGCTTCAGGCTTGAGGGTTGAAGGATTTGTGTTGACGGTTTGAGGGATACTTGGAGGTTCATGATATGGGTAGTTATAAGTAGGGTTATAAGTCCCCTAATATGGGTCATAAGGCGCCGGGGCTAGCCGGCAGCCTCAGAGGGTTCACCTGGAGGTTCATGGGTGGTTATAAGTAGAGTTAAAAGTAGGGTAACTATACTTACAGCCCATATTAGGGGACTTATAACCCCACTTACAACTACCCATGAAGCTCCAAGTACAGGATTCGGGTTTTAGGATGGTGGCTCAGTGCCAGAGTTTAGCGTTGAGCATCCAGTGCTTTTTTGTTTAGGGTTTAGGGCTTCTGAGGGTTTTGGGTTTTGAGGTTCGATTAGCAGTAGAGTGGTCAAGCTCGGTTGAGTGCCTGGCAGAGGTAGGCTGCTTTTGGATACCGGTCTCTTCAGTCTACACCGAAACTCTCCCAGCCATTACTACATAATTCTGAATGATTAGTTAATAATAATAAACATAGCACCTCGAATGAGAACAGCCTTTATGCTCGGGTGTCGGATGCTGCTGTGGCTTTGTGAGCATCCATCCCGCAAAGACAAATTTCCTTGATCTCGCACCGTAGCGTGCCCTGCTTGGAGGTTCATGGGCCTCCAAGTACCCCCAACAATCGATACATCCCCCACAGTCCGGTGGTCCTGAAGTCCTTTCTCCCGGACCCTTCTGTTGTGCTAAGCCCAAGGACTTTCAACTCTTCAGGAAGGACCGTACCTCTAGATGAGGGGTAGGGAATAGGAATTACGCTTTTCGGTTTGGGGTTTATGTCAAAGTGAAAGTTTGGGCGTTGGGGACCTTTTTTGACTTTTTGTAGCTTGGGGTTCGTAATATCACTGTGAAAGACAGTCCCTGAAACAAAAACTTGCATGTTTCCTTCGCAACAGAGGTCAAGGTGTTTCCGGATGCAACTTCGCGGTAACCTCAGCAGAATAGACCCCTACGGTTTCGACCTCCTGCCTGTGCCACAGAAGACAGCGAGACGGGCACCACCAGCGAGGCTCGTGCACAGAGGGCATCCGGAGAGTCCCTTACACCTTACTCAGAGAGCCCAATACCCCTTAACTAAGGAATATAGCTTCAAATCATAATATGAAGCCGCTAATGATTTAAGGTATATTCTGTAATTTAGGGGTACTGGGATCTCTGGGTAGTTGAGCAATGTACCGCGCAAATCACCTTCAGGACCCATCCATAGTTCCAAGACGATTCCTCAAGCAAGGGGTATTGGGCTCGTGTTCAAGGCTAAGTCGATCAAGAGTCAAGTACATCGGCCTAGTTGCATCCGTGATGGACATACCTGTGACCTTGCGTTGTTGAACCCCAGTGCCGCGCCTGTTCCAGGTCGTTTCTGAGAGCTTTATTAATTTTTTTTCGTGATTCAGGGTTCATGTGGCTTTCAAGGGAACTTGACTTACCGTCTACACGCCCCTGCATTGTTTATACAAGCCCTACACTCTACCGAGCCGTAAACCCCTGAGCCCCACAGCCCCATTCTCCAGAAGTGGATATAGAACTCTATGAGCTCTTATGAAAGCCTGTAAAATGCATTAAGCCGCTCTTCCAAGAAAGGACCTTTGATTCTGGGATGTTGGAATCTCTAGGTACCCGGAGCCAGCAAGCCCTAAACTGTACCCTGAAACACCTGAAGTCCACAGACTTGCACCCCAGACCCTAAACCCTCAACCCGTCAAGCGAGAAAAAGCCCCTGAACCCCTGAACCCTTGAACCCCTGAAACCCCAAACCTCTAAACCCAAACCCTAAATGCGCCGGGGGCGATGAGCCTACCCTGTGTTGTTGGGACCCACGGTTCTCCCAGTCAGTCACAACCCTAAATTGATGCCTCCCCTCCCCGCAACCACCTCAGACCCCCAACAAGGGTGTCATACCCTCATGTAGGTGAAGATGTGATAGGACCCTTTTCATTGTCGTCGTTTCTTCAACATGCCGTGAGTTTTGAGATTGAACTTTTTGCGTTCTATACAATCATATACTACAATGCCCCCCTACCATTATTCTAATTCTGAAGGACGCTACGCTTACCCCCTCAAAGGAACGTTGAAAACCAAACACGTACAGTAGCCGCTCAAGAAGCCCTATTCTAACTAGTAAGGCCCGTATACTCAGCCCTCGCAGTCCCCGTGATGGATTTAGTTCGCGATGTCCCCGAAACCCGAAAACCCTAAACCTAAATTCCTAACCTAACACCCTGGGGCCACTACATTTTTAAATACCCTAAACCAGACACTTTGATTCGTAAGGCTCCTTGTATCAACCCTAAACCCTAAACCCTCAACCCTAAACCCCTCACCCCCTGAACCCTTAACCCTCAACCCTAACCCCTAAACCCCAAACCCTAAACCCTAAACCCGAAGGCCCTAAACCCTATGGATCCCTTATAGATCCCTCAAAGGAACCCTTGAGGATCCCTTTAAAAACCCCTCTATCCCGCAAGGAGTCCAGCGAGAGCGCCGCCGAGCCTGAGGTCGCTGGGGCCCTTGAGATTTCGCGATATGGGCTTAGTTAACATAGGGTTTAGGGTTTAAGGTTTAGGGGTTTAGGGTTTCGGGGTTTAGGGTTCAGGGGTTTAGGGGTTTAGGGGGTTTAGGGGTTTAGGGGTTTAGGGGTTTAGGGTTCTACTGTTTTGGTGGATATGGGCTGAGTTACTTGGAGGTTCATGGGTGGTTATAAGTAGGGTTATACGTAGGGTAACTATACTGATAACCCACATTAGGGACTATTTTGGGGGTTCCTTATTAGAACTTATAGTAAGTACTAAGGCCCCTGTATTATATGGCTTAGTTAGGGTCTTGCGTTTGGGGCTTTGGGTTTTGCGTTTACGGTTTAGGGCTTGGGTTTTGGGTTTAAGGTTTAGGGCCAGGGTGTCGGGCTCTGGGTTTAGGGCTTTGGATGAGGGCTTTGGGTTTTGGATGTAGGTTTAGGGTTTCGTGGTTTCGATTTGGGGCTTTGAAGATCTCTGGGGCCGTCGGGCGACGGAGTCCCGGAGGGATTTAGTCTTGCGGTTTTGTTTTGTTTTGGGGGGCTTGGGTTTGCAGTAAGGTTGCTCTCATCTTGATTGTGGCTACTTATCGACTTTCGCGTGTTTTGGGTTTTCGCATTTGGTCTTCCGCTTGGTTTTTGGGATGCGACCAAGGCGCTTCAAACCAAAGTAGGGTATACAGTAGAAGCCAGAAAGTTATGACATTGTTCCAACTTTCTGTGGTTCCTTGTAGCGACTTTCAGATCAGGTCCTTCCTGCAGAAGTCCTGTTCAAAGTCCCCGCCCTAAGATCTCGGGTACTGCCCCCATTCTGTAACAAGTCAAATCATATTGAGATACACTTATAAGAAGCCCTGAATCTGACCCCTAATATTAACTGGGGGCGGTGCCCAACGTACACCTTATACCCCGAACAGCATTCGGCAGCCTGCCCGTGGGGAGAGCGCGCTGAAACAAGCCTCAGTCTCGTACTCCGGACTCTAAGCCGTTCGTACTACGGCCTCTGTGCCTCCAGTGCGGAACTCTAAATTCTACCCTAAACCCTAAACCCTAATTACTTCCTGAAGCGTTGCTGAGCACAGAAAGAAGCCACTGCACTTTATAAAAAAACCCTAAGTGCAGGGGTGATCTCTCTTGTGCTTCGGACTTGTCGATGTTTTTTGGGTCTTTGTTGGGCTTGAGGTCTTGGCCCGGGGCTTGGAGTTGGAGTGTTGGAGTTGGGGTTCCCAGAGAGCCCAATACCCCTTAATTAAGGAATATAGCTTAAATCATAATATGAAGCCCAATAATGATTTAAGGTATATTCCTTAATTAAGGGGTATTGGTCTCTCTGGGTTTGATGTTCAGGGTTTCGTCTTTGCGAGTTCGTGGTCGATGGCTAAGAGCTCAAGTTCATGAGGGCCAGTAATGCAGCTCTCGCTGGTGTAGGGTTTAGAGTTGCAGGGTTAGTTTCCTGATATTGTTTTCTCCCATCGACTTTCTCGTAATGTCTGTGTAAACAAGTGAATTCCGGTTTCTGGCTGAGGGTTTGCGGTTTAGGGTTAGGGTTCAAGGTTCGGGATTAAGGTGAACTGCTCAGGGTGTCGGGGCTCAGTGATCGGAGATTCAGGGATTAATTAATTAGCTAACTGATATATGTATACATATATATATATATATATGGGCATATATATATATGCCCGAATTATATGACAGAGCCTCTTCTTATATATATATATATGCAAAGCCAAACCCTGTTTTGAGTCTCAAGGTCTCTGTGCTAGCCCCCAGGGCTCGGAGCACCCAAGTCTTGCGAGTGCTCGGCCTAGGTGATCCAAGAAGAAGAGGGCAGCGAAAATCTACATCGGCAGAGTACCTCCTACAAGATACACAAGGCCCTGGGGTTTTGCATGAGGGTTGAGGGTTCTCGTATCCGGGAGGGCCTACGCTTGTGGAACAGCTTGGGGTTTTAAGAAGATTTTGGGGTGTCCGGTCTTGTGATAAGGGGTGCGGGATCAGGGTCTCGTGTTCAGGGTTTTGGGACAACGGAGATTCGGGAAAATGCCTTAGCATACAGGCAGGGTCGACGCAGCGTCCGAGCCCTCAACCCTGCACCTGCAATCGTAAATGCCGAGCCCTACCCTCAGCCCTAAACCCCCAAACCCCTCAAGCTCTGAATAAAGAAATATAGATCCGTAAACCCGAAACCCTACCCCTACACCCCTAAACCCAGGCCAGCCGGCGAAAGTTTGTTTTCGGTATTGACAAGTACGACTTAGTCTTTTTACGGCCCTACTTGCCTCCAGCTAATCTGTTTAGGTTTAGGGTTTTTAGGGCTTGAATTTCAAGTGTAAGGTTTAGAGTTTCGCACTTGCCCTTATTGTGGATGCACAAGTTGTGTGGAATGTATACTGCGAACGCTACGGGCAGCGAAGGCGGTGATACAATTTGTCTTGGAATCAATTCGATAATTAGCTTCTTCGTGATGGATCTCCTGAGTTCTTCATGCAAGGGACGTCAGATAACCCTAAACCCTAAACCCCTAAACCAAGATCGCGCACAAGCCCGTAAAGCCCCGAGCCGTGCCCCGAAAGGGCTTGAGATACGGCTGATGGACAAAATCCTGCATGGCCCTAAGGACCCTAAACTATGGGAATTATGGTATATTCCTTATTATGGGTCATGCAGGATTTATAACTATAGTACCCTTATAGATCCCTTATAGTAACCCTTATCGACCCCTTTAAAGGAACCCTATTCCTTATTATGGGTCATGCAGGATTTTGTCCATCAGCCGTACCAGCGCAGCTGAGCCAAGGGCCGAGAGTCCGAGCTCAGCCTACTTGGTGATTCCTTTAAGGGTCCCTTTAAAGGGATCTATAGGGATTCTATAAGGGTATAGGGTTTAGGGCCTACTTGGAGGTTCATGGGTAGATATAAGTGGTGTTATAAGTAGGACTAAGTAGGGTAACTATACTTAAAAACCATATTAGGGGACTTATATCTCCACTTAGAACGACCCATGAACCTCTCAAGTAATCCCTCTAAGCCCGAAGCCACAACCTCAAAGCCAACAGCCCCATGCGTCCGCTTTGAACTCTGAAATCTTCACCACTTTGAAGGAACCCCTAAAGAGGAACCCCGAAAGGAACCCTTATAGGAGCCCACCTCTAAAGGAACCAAAGGAACCCGTAAAGGAAACCAAACCAGGGCTGTGAAACCCCTAAAATCTGAGAAGCCGCTCAGGCGGTAAGCCATAAACCCAACTTGGAGGTTCATGGGTAGTTATAAGTAGAGTTATAAGTCCCGTAATATGGGTTATAAGTGTAGTTATCCTACTTATATCCCTACTTATAACTACCCATGAACCTCCAAGAAAAAGCCAAACCACGTGTGTGCCCTTAAGCACTCAACCTTTATACAACCCGGAATACTGTTTACAACCTGTATAGAACCCTTATAGTCAGAAGACCTTGTTTCATTTTCGAGGACACCAGAAAACCCTACACAACTTTTCAGCGCCCCATAGAACTAAACCCTAAACGCTAAACCCGGTTTTGAAGCCCGGTTCTGGAGAGGCCAAAGCCGAGAGCACCAAGGTGCACGGATTTTGTCGTCTTTTCGAGACTACAAAAAGAGTTCAGGGTTTAGGGTTTAGCTCTCAGGTCACATCAAGAGGTCCCGGTATGGTTAGAAGTCATAGGGTTCTATGAGGCCTCTGTACGGGTTTTATAAAGATTCAACGTGGCCTGCAAAGAGGTTCCTGGGTCGTTGAAACCCTAAACTCGATAAGTATGTTCAGAAGTTGGGGTTGTAGGTTCTGCCAGCTGGTTCTGGGTTTACATAAGCGGATGGTTCTAAGTACGTAGAGTAGAAGCACTGAACAAGTCGCAATACAATTCTGAGGGTTCCTTGTATAAAGAAGATTTAGCATCACCCAAACTCTAGTCTAAGTGTAAAGGACTCTATTCGAGGGTCCAAGAATTACTGGGTCTTTCTGCCCACTAGGTCCGGGTTTCGTTGGGAATTCTTGTTCTAAAGTCATTAGAGTAATGTAGGAACCTGATCAAGAAACCTTGGGCCCTTATAAGGGTTCTTAATATGGATCCTAATAGGGGAGTTTCCGAAAATTAGGGTACCTTATTTTGGTGTCCTTATAATAAGGATCCTACTATTTAGGGTACTATATTAGGGTTCCCTATTTTCGGAAACTCCCATAGATTGGGAATTCAGGGTTGGGTTGTAAAAGATTCTTTTCAATGTTTGACAGGTTGTCACAGGGCGTTTGTCTGTTTTTTTTTTTTGGGTGGGNTGTACACATAGAGAAATAAATAGATATATTAGGGTTTACAGTGGTGTGTACAGGTGTGTATAGAAAAAAGGTGTTTAAATCTTGTTAGCAGGCTGTTGTGAGGCTTTTACAGTAATAGCATTGACATCACAAGCGTCATGAAGTTGTTTGGCACGATGGGTGCGACGGAAACAAGGGCCACCGCACCTTTCGAAGGTATGGGTTCTGGTAGGAAAAGTATGGCCCAGCACGCTGGAAGCCGGGCGCTAATATTAGAACAAAGGGTTTTCGTGGGCTTTTAATAGTAAGAATTATTCGAAGCCGTATGGAATAGTAGGTATTGGTAATATTAATATTGTTCAGGCTTCTATATTCATCCCTGATCCATTACACGTAAGCATTGTGGGCGACTTGGTTGGTTCGGGGCCTTCAAAAGGTGGGTGGACGGTAGGTAGTACCAAGGATCCGGATCCCAATTCAGGACTACCTCCGCCGGGCTTATAACCCAACTCCAGATGCGGGTTCGGGGTTGAGTATTCTTAGGGTTTACATAGGGTTTATGGAGTTGAAATGAACCTGAATCCCAGTCGACATTCAACGAAAGCTTAATCGAAATGAGGCTGAAGCGTGATCGCAGTTGAAGTACTTGGAGGCCCTTTTGACTTAGTAAGTCTACTTAGTATCCCTTAGAAACCCTATTTATAATCCCCCATAACCCACCTTACTAACCCTACTTACTAAGTCAAAAGGGCCTCCAAGTACATACCAAAGCCTGCAGCCGCAAGCCATCGGCAAGGGCTTAGACCCAGAAAGGTTGAGAGTCTACTTGGAGGTTCATGGGTAGTTATAAATGGGCTTATAAGTCCCTTAATATGGGTTATAAGTATAGTTACCCTACTTACAACCCTACTTATAACTACCCATGAACCTCCAAGTAGGGTTGATGGCCTCAGTGGAATCCCCGGTTTTAAATGCAAGCCATGGTTCAGGCCAGCTTCAAGCGGCCACAATGGTGTCTTGGTCAATGTTAGGGTTCCTCTTCTGGTTTTTGTTGTTGGATTTCAGAGTTTCAGGTTTTAGGGTTTAGGGTGTAGGGCTTGCTGCTTTTGAAACAGAGTTGCTAAAAAAGGATCCGACCCAAGGTATATGCTGATTTTCGGCAACGTGCTCTGCCTTATGGCCGGCATCGTGGACGTAGGCCACTTGCCCACGGTTTCCAAACATGGGAAAGTGAATGTCTGCCATCGATCATATTGGAGCCTGATTAGGAAAGCTTGTGTCTTTCTTAGCGTTCTTTATATGGATCGTAAAGTGATATAGGGCCAGGATTTCTTTCCTAGTCTCTAAACCCTAAACCCTATACCCTAAACCCTAAACCATAAACCCAAAACCTTAAACCCTAAACCCTAGACCATAAACCCAAAACCTTAAACCCTAAACCCTAAACCATAAACCCAAAACCTAAAACCCTAAACCCTAATCTCTAAGCCGAATGCACAGGCTCTCTCAAAGCTTTCGGCGTGACGACGACGCACGTCACAGGACCCTGCAGCACGATTCGGGTTTTAGATTTCAGGGGTTTCCGCCATGGCTCGGAGAGAGTTTTCATCCATGAGCCGGTTTGTATTTTCAACATGCAGGGGTAATCTCACGGCGATCATTGCATTTGGCACGCAGGCCTTGTTGGAAACAGCCTAGTGTGAACCCATCGCTACAAACTGGCAACAGTTCACAGAATTCAGGATCCCAAGCCCAAAGCTATGAAATCAAAAACTTGAAGGACCGTTCTCTAAGTCGGGGCCTCTTTTGGATACCCCACTGCTCACCGAAGTAGCAAGTTCACTCCTGGTGATGATAATGACGCTGAGTTCGATGGTCATGATGTTGGTGCTGATGATGATGGTGACATTGATGATGGTGATGGTGATGGTGATGATGATGATGACGATGCTGATGACGGTGATCATGTTGGTGATAGGGACTATTTATCATGTTCCTGCCTCTGTTATTGAGATCGCTCGGGCTTTCTCTACCTCCATTGTTCTGGCTAGGCATACGCCTCGGCCCGTCTCGTAATACTCCGTTTTCCATTTAGGTTTAAGTTACAGTCCCTCTCGCTTATGTCGTCTTTTGGCTTGCCCTGGTTTCTTACCCTAAACCCAAAGACCCTAAACCCTAAACCCTAAACCGCTAAACCCCTAAACCCTAAACCCCTAAACCCTAAACCCCTAAACCCTAAACCCTAAACCCCTAAACCCTAAGCAAGATGCTTACCTCGCAGGCAATTCGGCCAAGCTGGGCTTATGGCTGGAGAACGAAAGCGTGGAGCACGTCGGGGCGGAACAGGCTCGCGATTTCCTTAAACCCTAAGTTTAAGCCCTAAAGCCCCAAAGCCCAGCGCACGAAACCCTGAACCCCAAACCCTGGTTAGCCCGAAACCCAAGACCGATTCTGTGCAGCAAGGCATAGCTGATGGCCGGAGGATTGAAACTCTGATCGGGGCAATCGTTGGCATCATCATCATCATCATCATCTGCGTCATCGCAACCATCATGGAAGTACAAGCAATGCTGAACTAATGGTCATGAGTAATTTCTGCCCCAAAGTTAAAGTTTCCATCCTTTCCAAGCACTGAGCTCTTAGACCCCGGGTCTCGATCCAACGCCGGCCGACAAGGCGAAGCAGATGGGCCTTTGTGTGCTTTTCTTCTGCTCCTTGGCTCCGTCTTTCTGCTTTGGCTTTGCGTCGTTTTGACTTTGGGCCAACGAACGAGCCCCACACCCCAAATTCCGAGAGCAACCCGACTGCAAAGCTCTGCACCATGCGCCAAGCCTGCAAGCCTTTGAGGTCACCCGGACTGGTAGAGAGGTAGACAGGCAGACAGATAATAGACAGATAGATAGATAGATCCTAAACCCTAAGATAGATCCTGTTACTCAGGCTTTGGCAGTTTCCTCTGCGGCCTGATCATCCCAAAGACCCAGCAGCTGGTCCTGTCTTGCCTCTGCGTGTTCTGTTTTTTGGGTTCTTGTTAAGGGACTTAAAGTTACCATAATAGGGATCTATAGTAAACAACATGGTTCCTTATTGTGGTAACAAGAACCCAGTTTTTGGGGGCTTGGTTGGAGTGCAGGGTTTGGGGGTTTAGAGCTCAAGGATTTAAGGTCTTGCCTCTATGTGTGTGTGTGTTTGTGTTTTGTTTTTCCGGGTTGGTTTTGGGGTTTCTCGTTTCGGCGTTTGGGCCTTGGGGTTTAGTTTTTTCAGTTTTTCTTCCCCGGAGGTTTGGGTTGGGTTTAGGGTTGCTTTTTCCGGGCTTGGGGGTTTAGGGTTGCATTTTCCTGGTTTTGGGATTTGAGCGTATCGGGTTCTGAGTTTTGGTCGCGCAGGTTTTTGGGCTCCGGGCGCTGGGTTTTAGAAAGGAGTCTGAGTAATTAGTTACACCTCTTGTAGTCGCCTTACGAACCATACTATCATGCACCCCAAGCCATAGCATAGCTATGATCCAGGCCCTTATTAGAGGTTTGGGGCTCTGGGTGCGAGGGTTCAGGGTGCAGAGTGGCATCTGCATCGTGCTGCGCATGAAGGCTGCCCTCGAGCATGTACGAATACAGGCACCTAAAGAACGAAGGGTTCAGGGTTTAGGGTTTAGAGTGTATAATGATAGTCATCATACATCATAATACCAAATAGCAGTTAACAAGTAGTACTAGTAGCAATTTGAACAGGGTTGGGGGGTGAATCTGGGAGTCGCTTGCATATAAGTTTCACAGTGCAACAAATGTGGTAGATGAGTCAAGGCGACCCTGGACGCTTCAGAAAGCCCGAGGCACAACAACAATCCACATAAACAGCTAGACCGGCACGACAAGAAGAGCACCTCAAGCCCTAAAGTTTAACGTTTAGGATTTAGGGGTTTAGGGTGGGTGTTTTCAGTGTCGAAGTTAGGGTTTACAGATTTGTGGCTAAGTTTCAGTGGCTAGGGTCACCCGAAACCCCACAAGGAATCAGAAATACCCCAAAGAAGCGCTCAAACCCCGAAGCCACAGGAGCCCTCAAACCCGAAGCTCTAAACCCAAACCCAAAGAAACCCTCAAACCTCGGAAGCCCAGGCCCAAACTCACGGATCCTTAACCGTGAGCGCTAGACCTAAACAGCTCTTTCAAAAGAAGCACAAAGCAGCAAGAACCTACATCGAGGTTCATGGGTAGTTATAAGTGGAGTTACAAGTAGGGTAACTCTACTTATAGCCTATATTCGGGGACTTATAACCCCACTTATAGCTACCCATGAACCTCCAAGCATGGAACGCCCAAGGATCCACTTCGGAGGCAAAGGCTTCTATGGAGCGGCGCTAATCGGTGAGTGCTGCTCGGCTGGCACTTTTTTTTCTCTCAGAGTCCTTCGCATCGTCACCTCAGATCCTTTGTAGCGTACGGTTGTAACACTGTAGATGTGTCTAAAATCTTTCATGCTACACAGGGTGGAGCATTTTTTTCCAGAGGTTGTACCCATCTGAATTGGAGTACTGAGTGGAATAGAAGGACCCTGTATATGACTAAAGGCTTGAAACTTTAGCACACCCATGAATACCCGCTGAACTCTTGCCAAATAGTAAACCCAGACTCTACAACCCCCAGAAATCTCAACCCGAAAGCCAAACCCTCAGAATCAAACCCTCGTCTCCAAGAGACTCTGCGCTTTCAACCCTAACAGCGCAAGGTTCAACGCCATCGGCCCAAGAGCAGACCCCTTTACCATAATCATAAACACTAAAGTATAGGGCCCCCAAAAAAGCACATAAGCAAAAATTAGGATAGGGATATCCCATATAAACCCCCTTATAATGAAGCCCAATAAGGCAGGGATATCCCCATAAAATGCTTATGCTTATGTGCTTTTTGGGTCCCTTAAATTACAACACACTCAGCTACAAATCCTAGCCTAAATGATCCTCCGCCCCAAACCTTCAACCCAAAGCCCTGAACCATAAAGCTTTAAGGACGACAGTCAACAGTACTTCACCCACACCCTAGCCAAAATCCTGAAAATCCGAGCCCAGAGAAAACCCTGAGCGCCCCCGCCTCCGCCTCCCCTCACAAAAAGGAAAACACGACTAGACCAGGAAATCCTAAACCCCTTAAGCGCCAAACCCGCAACCTTAACCCCTGCCTCAACAACAATAGAACATCAACAAAACCTCCCTAAACCTACCTTTGGTTAGTAGGGAATGGAAGAATGGTAGCAATAGTAGTTATGATTGTACCCCATTCCTCCATTCCCTACTAACCAAAGGTAAGTAAACCCTAAGCCCTGAACTCTAAACCCAAGCCCAACAAACCTCCCCGAGTCTCAAGGCATCCTACTGCTCTGCGCAAAATTCTGGCCGGACCATGAGGCTACGAAAGGTTTGCTTTATGAATGATATCATTATGTGCTATATACAGATATATAGATAGACACATATATGTATGTATGTGTACACGCAGGTGTGTGTGTGTTTATGTATGTATGTTCGTATGCACGCATGTATGTGTACGTACATATGTACAAACCATGTGTACATGCACATAAATATCGTTGGGTTTGAAGATTGATCGTTGACTCCTGCCGATGTTTTTTTTGCTTGTCTTGTTTTGGTTATGTCCTTGATTTTACGGCTTTGTTATTGGGATTTGTGAGCCTACTGGGCTTTTATGGTTTCAGCCGTTTAGTTTCGGATTTGCGGGGGAGGGATGGGCAAGAGGGAGTCGTTCAGCCATCTTTGGGGCGCTTTTGGTTTTGGTTTCTTTGGCCCCACTGCTCCAAACCCGAGAGATGTATAAGTCACATCGTAGAACACCCCGAGAAATTCTTGTTCAGAACCCTTTTCTGCAAATTCCATACAAACCCTACAAAAGCCCGATGAAACACAAAAGTCCTATACAAACTCTGAAGCAACTCCTCCCTGTCTCAGTGTGCTCCCTACTGGGCTGCCATGGCCGCCGGCCTTCAGAACGCGATGTGCACCATGCACTTCGGTGCAGTCGTGCCATGGCCAGTCCGGTTTAGGGTTTGGTTTATGGTTAGGGTTTAGGGCTTGGGTCAAAGCCATAGATTTACAAGAGCTCAGAGTTTCAGGATGTTTTGGGCTATGAGGTTGAAGTTCTGTATTTTTTTGTTCGGTGGGTTAGTTCGAGGCTCAAACTCTGATACACCCCAAACCCCAAGCCCAAAGCCCAAAGACCGTTCGGATCCCTGGCACCATCAGCCCACAGACAATTTATGCGCATGTGCAGTTGGACGACCATCACAACTGAACGCATTATGGCTATCCTGCTTATACCGCGATACACAGCAAGATTGTAGCTACTCCTGAACCTTCTGTATCGAAAGAGCCGACTCTTCGACGGGAGTTCCAAAACTCGCAGTTGTTGCATTTGTGAAAGAAGTGCCCAGAGAGCCCAATGCCTCTTAATTACGGAATATAGCTTAAATCCTAATGTGAAGCCCCTTATAACTTAAGGTATGTTCCTTAATGACGGTGGTTAAAGGGTATTGGGCTCTCTGGGGGTACTGCAAGCCTTCATCTGGTACTCGTAGTTTCAGACAATGAGCGACACTGCTTTGCCACCACAACAGGAGGACCCTTACTAGAAGGGTCCCTAGAGTTTGAGAGGGGCCCCATTATCGCCTTTCACAGACCCACAACTCGCTGTCTACCGATAAGGTCCTGAGCTCAAGACCCTAAAGACGGGGGTCTTGGCTCCATGCTGTCAGGCGAGATGTAGGGAGAGTGAAGGGTGGCGTGATATTGAAAAGCACTCCGAGACCAAAGCCTCGAAGTTCGCAGCCCTGGGCTCTAGGCCTCTTGAATCCTAAGCCGAAACCCCAAAGCCCGCTAGCCCCAGACTTCAAGACTGCAAAAGCTAAGATTCGTACCACCCACGTCACGGGGACCATCACCGATATCGGCTCCACTACGGGCCGAGCCGTGCATTGGCTGCACTCCTGTTCTTCATTGCTGCTGCATAAAATAATTATTTTACACGCATATACATATACATATACATACGCATGCACATGCACATACACATACACATACACATACACATATACATATACATATACATATACATATACGTATACATACGCATATACACATACAAACGCACATACATACATACATACATACCTACGTACGTACGTACATACGTACATACATACATACATATATATGAGCACACACACACCCATATATATATACACATATATATATATAATACAATATAATATAATATAATATAACACAATACAATACAATATGATATAATACAATATAAATACACATGCATACATACATACATACATACATACATACATACATAAACACATACACAAACGCGCACGCACACACATACCCACATGGCGGCAACTATATATATATATATATATATATGTATGTATTTATGTATTTATGTATGTGTGTATGTCTGTATGTAATTATGTAATTATGTATGTATGTATGTTTGTTTGTTTGTTTGTTTATCTTTTTGTCCTTACATATGTATATACAACATCGACAGTATCACACTTCTTGTTTTGCAGGGTGGAGTCAGGAGGACGGCTGGGGCTGCAGGGTTTAGAGCCGAATCTAGGCATTCTGCAGGACGACCGGCTCCGGTGACTTTCGAAGTTCAAGCAAGGTGTCCTTCTTGCCATGTCGCGGGTAGACATCTGTCATGCCAAGTCCGGGCGTTTGGTGAGACAGATGCGGCGCCCTTCGCATGCAGCCGCACTTGTGCTGATGCTGGCCATGCCCTGCCTCCTGCTTTTGGGCAGCGGCCGTGCATGCGATCTTGGGTTCATCGGACGTCGCACCGCCGTGATGGGTTGCTATCCTGACCGAGGCGAAAGATCACAAATCTTTCGCCAGGTGAGGGAGAGACACAAATGGTCTCGCAACTTCGACAGTCAAGGGGCTCCCTACCCCATGGTTCTTACATCAATGATAAAGAATACCACGTCCATGGCGGAGTTGAAGGCCTTGCTGGAGAAAGAGCTGGACACACCGGACTTCAACGATTTCCACATGTCGGCCACCTTCACACGCCTGGCCTTCTTCGACAAGCGGCGGCAGCTCTCAGCAAGTGATGCGAAAAGCCCACTTTGGACTAGACTCGCAACCAGGCTCTGCGTCATGATCCAGAAGGACATGATTACTCCACGGGCGGCTGCGAATGTTTTCTGGGCAGTTGCTAAAGTCTACCAACGCATCGGTACCAGTATGGCTACTGCATTTGCACCACTTGTGCAGTGTATGCAGGACAAGGCAGTGGACATGAATGCCTTCGATTTGGCGAACTGCATTTGGGCCGCCGCAACGCTTCAAGAATCAGAGCCGGAGGTTCTCAAAGCTGTGCCATCGCTCGCAAGGTGCATACCGCAAAAGGTGGACAGCATGAATTGTCGGGACTTGTCGAACTGTCTTTGGGCTGCAGACAAGCTTCAAGAATTAGAGCCGGAGGTCCTCAAGGCTGTGCCATCGCTCGCAAGGTGCATATCGCAAAAGGTGGACGGCATGAATTGTCAGGACTTGTCGAACTGCCTGTTGGCTGCCGCCAAGCTCCACGAATCGGAGCCGGAGGTCCTCAAAGCTGTGCCATCACTCACGAAGTGCGTACCACAGAGATTGCAGAGAATGAATCAGAAGGACGTTCTGCAATGCCTGTGGGCAGCTGCAACTCTTCAAGAAATAGCACCGGACGTGTTGAACTTCTTGCCAGCGATGGTCTCCCAGATTCCTCGGACGGCAGCTGCCATGGATGTCCGAGAACTGCAGATTGCCGTAGGGGCAGCAGGTGAGTTGGGCCAGTACGACTTGAAAGCTGCACTGAAGCAAGAGATCAGGCAGCGTCGTCAAGCAACGACACAGGTCGTTGATGGCAAGTTTGATCCAGTATGTTTTGATCCGATTTTCAGACTTACAGATGCCCACGGTTTACAGGATGGTCGCCGCTGCACACCACAGCCACCGTGCATTGCACCGATACAGGACAGTGCCCTTCGGGAGCACGGCTGCTTTGAGTGCAGGGGTACAGTAGGCTGTGGTCGCTGCAGCTGCGATTTTTTTTTGGAAGACCGCGGGACTTGGAATGCTTGTGGAAATTAGTTGATCCTAGGGATCAGGTTCAGGACCCTGGCCCCAGTGAGCGCAAGATCAACCAACCATCCTTCACATCTGTGATGCTTGCGAGTTCCTGCGTCGTAACGCCCCAAGATAGGCAATACGAAGCCCTTACTTCCTGAGCTTGAGCTCTTGAGACGATCCTTTCGGTTCAGCCTCCACATGCGCCGCGCCTGTCTGTGAAACGAATTGCAAGTTCAACCCCATCAACAATCTGTAACTTCAGACACAAAGCCAATACGCTCTAAACTAAGCCGACACCCGAAGCGCTGCGTTGGGTCTCGAGCATGTTTCCCAAACCCAAAGACCCTTAAGCCCAACACCCCACACTCTAAAGACTTACACTGCACCTGAGAGTCTACATCCATGCCCTAGGAAAGAACACCCTCATCAGACTCTGAAGTGGGTAAATTGTCTAGGGTTGAAAATCGCATACCGGCTGCAGGTGATGCTCTGCATCCGGCGCTTCTTTCACAGGGAGGGCTCAGGCGGACTGCGGCCCAACAAACCCATGAAAATCACCCCTAACTATAGAGACTTGAAGCAGCTCTAAAGGGGAATCCAGTTTGCCAGCACGCTCCAAGGGTGCCTCCATCTTTTTATCGAAGACAGCTAAAAATCCAATCACATGTTTGAGTGCACAACTCATCGCAAGGGGATCAGAGAGACCCTATTTCTACGCCAATCCAAAAGCCCTAAAGTGCAGAGGCACCCAGCTCTTAGACGAAGCCGAGCTCCAAGTGGACAAGACGAAGCTGATGGCGGGGGCCCCGTGAAACAAGGGGTTCTATAATTCTATAAGGTTTGTACAGGGTCCCGAAGATTTTTGGACAGGTTTGCGGCAGGATTTATCGGCTTATATAAGGTTTCAATCAGTCAAGGGGAATTTACAGGGTTTGATAAAGTTTTGCACAGGCTTTGTTGGCGGCTTCTCGAGACTTCTGAGAAGCGGCACCTTCAAGCATATAGTCATCATCATGAGGTTTCTTTCAGGATCTCCTATTGTGCGAGAATCCCGTATGGATCGACTGGCAAGGGATCTCCTGTTCGGGTTTTCAGGTTTACGGTTCAGGGTTCCGGGTGTCGAGTTCAATTTTGGACCTAAACATGCACGCCCTAAGACCGACCCAGCTCAGGACATAAACCAAAGCCAGCCGCGCACGAGCTAGCCAAACCATCCAAAGTGTCAAGAGCCCAGCCAGCCACACGACGAACGGAGGCAAATCACATACATCCCGAGGTTTTGGGCTTTATTGCACCGTGGGTACTGTAATGAAAAATTTGATTTGCGTTTTCTGGCGGAGTCCAGGGAATTCTAATCCGCAGAGGCTCGTGAGGAAAAGAGAAATATCATTGTATAGCTGAGTTCTCGGTAGCCTGGCCGTAGTGCCCTAAGTCGGCCGTGGTGTCTTAAGTCAGACCAAAACTCCCTGAGCTGACCCTAAGCCCAACGCCCTCAACCCTTAAACCCTGAAAGCCTAAACCCTAAACCCAAACCCCGCAAGCCCTGCTAAAGCCTAAACCCCCTAAACCTGAACCGCAAAGCTATGGACTCTCAGGTCCTGGTCCCTCTGTACTGCAGCTTCTTCGCCGGTTGCGTGCTTGGTGGCCGTGCTTTAAATGGAGCATTTTTCCTGATTTTCACGGCAAGGCCTCCGTAGAGTTTCAGTTTGGGGCGGAGCAAAATCCGCTTGCCGGCCAGCCGAGCTTGTCTTAACCTACGTGCTAAGGCTGTTAAGGTCCTTTTGTACGATTTAGGTTTGAAGGTTTAGGGTGTTCGGTGTTTCGGGTGTAAGCACCTAAGACTAAGCTTCGAAACCGAGGTGCAGGCCTGTACCGCAAGATCGAAGAGGATGTTTTCCTAATCCCGGCAGTCGTGACAGGCAGGGCCGCACTTGACTTTTCGTAGCTGAGTGGATACACTTTACACTTTTTGGGATAATATTACCCACTATAAAACTAAAAGTGTACAATTTTTGGGGCTTATGAACTCAGCAGCTAAGTAAAGCATTCCAGTGTAGACGCTAAGTCACAGGATCCCTACTGTAAGCACCTGGGATTTAGGTTGCCAGTCTTGAGAAACGCCCATGCTTTACCCCGATGCTGCTACTGAGGGTGCCTGGTTCTATTTATCATTAGAACAACCCCGAAACCCTGTTCTAAATACTATAGAGGCCTTAACAATTACATAGTATACTATTTTTGGTGTGTTCCTTATCATAATTACAGTGTAATGGGCCCCCTATATTATTCAATATTACCCTGCTCTCAGGCTTCGTTCTTCAAGCCGCCACTATGGCAGACGGCACCCGAAACCCCAGGGGCCGAACTGCACATCTGCAGTTCTCAACGCCAAACCCGCAAACCCTATCAACTCTTAAGCCCGAATCCCTGACCTGGACTGGTTCTTAATTTGCCCACTTTGTACAACAAGCATTCAGAGTCTGGAGAGTCATATTCGGACCTCTCTCCACGAGGTTTTCGTCAACACCCTGCTCTGTCGGCTGGTCGTATGCCATCAAGATCTGCGATCCCTCAGCCCTCAGCCCACCCTCCATCCCAAGCCAAAGACCCGACGCGCGGAACGCAAGGCACCCTTGGCCTCGTCTACAGTACGCTTCGTTGCTTCGGCTTCCGATGGTTGGCTTTAGAGTTTAACGGGCTCAGGGTATCGAGTAGTGGAAATATCAGTATGATTCTCAGAGTGGTCATAGGCGTGTTGCTGGTGCTGGTGGCGGTGATTACGATTGCCCATGCAGAGACATGATGACTGTTCCTACCGCTGCCGCTGCTGCTGCCACCCTAAGCCGTAAACTCTGCTCCTCCTTTTGCTACTACAATATAGGGGCCTAAATAGTTACCAATACTATTTTGGGTGCTCCTTATTATAAGTATACTAAACCCCATAATATATCCCTCACAGTTCCCCTATCGACCCTTTAAACGGAACCCTTAAAGGAACCCTATTCTAATTACCAAGGCGCCGAGATTAATTGGTTGCTCTTCGTCGGGTTCTTCTTGAGCCGAGGCGAGACTCTGAAGGTGAAGTTCAAGTCGATAGAGAAGAACCAGCTGATGCTGGTGCTTCCGGCCGAGCTTGGCCTTCGGTTTCCTGCTTGAGAACGATAACACGAAACTCGAGACTCTAAGCCCTGAACTTCTAAGCTCTAAACCTTTAAAGCCCAAAACCTAGCCCTCACACACTAAATCCTAAACGGCCAGGACATGAATGAGATCCAACAGCTCATCGACCGTACTCAGAATACACTCCGGAGGCGGAGCACAGGAAGTTCGTTGGATCTTAGGGTTTTGGGTTGCAAGTAGGGTTTGGAGTTTCGGGGATTCTTTTGAATAGGGCTTCGTGTTGCCCGCTTGTGGTTGAGTTTGGAATAGGGTTTAGGGTCCAGGGTTCAGACAGGGTTTTATGTGCGTTTGGGGCTGCGTGCCTGCGATGGCAGATTTTACCTTAGCGTTGGGATTTCGCGTTTTTGGTGCTTCGGGTTGCGAGATAGTCTGAGGTTTCAACAGCTTCCAGCCTTGCGGCAAGCGTTGTTGGTGTTGGGATCGGGGTCGATGTACTTGGCTTCGGGCAGATGGCAGCTTCAACCGCTTGCGTATCGTTCTTGTCTTTAGAGCTACAATGAACTCCACAGAATCATGCGTGGCAGAACCCTTCATCCTAGAAACCGCTTTCTGCGCTAGATAAAGAAGCCACGTAACAAGCAGGAAAGCGCGAAGGTCTTCGTTCCCAACGCTCAAACCCCAATACTCATTCACCGTGAACCCCGACAGCTCAGCATGAGACTTCCAGCACTACCCAGAGAGCCCAATGCCCCTTAATTAAGGAATATACCTTGAATCATTAGGGGCTTCATATCATGATTTAAGCCATATTCCTTAAATAAGGGGTATTGGGCTCTCTGGTATGCCAAAAGGTTTTCGGGTTGAGGGCTTGGGGTTTGCGGATTGCCCTGAGGAACTTCGAAGAACCGGAGTCCCAAGCGCAAGACCTGACATTCCAATCTTCAAAAGCTCAGCCCTAAACCCTGCGTCCTACATCCTAAAGCCGGAAACCTGAAACATGGAGATAAAGCGGGCTACTGCACTTTAAACAAAAAAGAAACATAGAGCTCCAAAACTGCGGAGCGCCAAAGCTCTTTAGAACCAGGGAGCCCAAACACTAAACCCGAAAGCGCGGTCCTTCCCCTTCACATCCGAAACTGTTGCCAGCGTTTCAGGGCTTGGGGTGCAGGGTTCTAGGTTGAGAGTCTTAGATGTTGTGTTGTGTTGGTTTAAGGGTTCGGGTTTTCTGCTTTTGGGTTTCACGTTTCGCGTTTAAGGTTTTAGGAATAGAGTTTAGAATCTATAAAGTTCAGAAGTGCCGAAAGTCTACCTGCTGCCAGGCTCCACTACCGCCAGGCGTCGAGGCGCGTGTTGCTTTGGGAGAAAGCTTGTTCAAATTATTCAGGCCCCTACATGACCCCCCTCGAAAGCCCCTGTCGAGACCCTTCCAGATATAGTTGAAAAGGAATCTTTCAAGGTTAGGATTGGGAGATTGACAGGCGTTTAGGCTTACAGGTGTCACCCAGCTGAAGATTTTTGAGGGCTTCGATTTCTCACATGGGGGGGTGGCATGATGATGAAGAGCCATGGGTTGTGGGCAGACGAAGTGCATGTCTTATGATGGTTTTCAAGGACACAACAGCGAGCCTACTGCCATGGTATGTCAGTGTCATTCGTCAGAAGGCTGTATGTTGCGCAGCTTCATGGAGACGTTGAAACGCTCAATACACCTCTTTCGTCTATCCGTAGCCCCAAAGCCTTTAATGCTGATATCCCAAAAGCCTAATACCCAAACCCCAGCCTCTCTTTGCTCCCTCTACCTTCCCCCAGCTAGGCCCTCCCTAAACCCTAAACCCTGAAAAAAACCTACCCCTAAACCCCTAAATCCTAAACCCCTAAACCCTAAACCCCTAAACCCTAAACCCCAAACCTCGAAGAGCCGATCCGCCGGCGCGAGGGCCGAGAAAGATGTGGAGAACGTGGATGATTTGGACCACCAGCTCCGTGGGGGTGGCTGCAAGGGAGGGCTTCTGGAAATTTTAGGGGTTCAGGTTAAGGGTTTAGGGTTTAGGATTTAGGGTTTAGGGTTTAGGGGTTTAGGGTTTCGGGTTTTTGTTTAGGGCTTTGGGTGTGGGGCTTGCAAGGCTTTTGGTCCTTGAAGGTACTCGCATTTCGACATCAAAGCTTCTGCATGCCGCTGATCGATCCAAGCTCAATGAGTATTCTGGATTCAGGAGTTCAGGCCATAGGTTGTGTCTATCAGGGTCGTAGTACTGCTACATCTGGTAACTGCTAGTTACTAGTTACATCCTGGCATCTCGAGAAGGCTCTTTTTCTGCAGCAGAATCTGGCCGCAAAAGTCCAGTCGCGAATTCCCAAATTCCCCATGTCAGAACTATGCCTTCACCCCTAAGCCCCAAATCCTAAACTGTATTATAAATCCCCGATGTCAGCTCTAAACCCTAAACCCTAAACCCAAAATCCTGAACCGTAAATCCCCCATGTCGGCCCTAAACCTTCGCCCAGGCCACATGGCTGATTTGATGCACGACGTGCAGGGCACCATCGGCGAGATGTACGAAGAGGAGGCCTGAGGGGGCCTCCGCGCCTTAGAGATTTCGGCTTCTGGCGTACGAGTGTTCGGTTTCAGGGTTGATGGTATAGGGTGGGGGTATAGGGTTTAGGGTATAGGGTTCAGGGTATAGGGTTTAGGGTTTAGGGCCTGGGTTGTTCGAGGTCGTGGCTTCATGTAAGGAGATTTGGGTGCGGAGCCTACAGTTGTGGAGTGTAGGGTTTACGCGGACCGCAGGTTTCTCGGGCGTTTCGATGTTTCTTTCGAGACATGTAAGGCCCCTGGTCTCTATGCCCTAAAATCCTGAATTTATTGCCCGCAGAGCCCGGACAATTCTAAACAAGAGAGGGTTTAGGATTCAGGGGTAGGGTTTAGGGTTTTGGGGATATTGACTGATAAATGAGACCACCTTAAGCATATTGGCATCGGCAGCAGGAATGGAGCACGAGTATTCTGCGTAGTACCGATGCAATAAAGGATTGCAACAAGAAGAGCCATACTGCCCTAAACCCTAAACCCTGAACCCCAAACCCGAAACCCTAAAAGATTCAATCAATCTGCTGCCAGGCCCGATATTCGAGAAAGACCGTCTGGCGGCACCACACCTGGCATTAGAGCTGGAGTGGTACCTGGGCCTGAGGACGGGAATCCCGAAAACCTAGCGCCCTAAGCCCTAAATCCTAAAAACTACCGCCCTAAGCCTTAAACCCTAATTAGTCCAAAACCCTAAGGAAAAAATTCCTAAGTCCTAAACCCTAAGCCCCAAACCCTAAACCTCAAACCCTGTACCCGAAGCTTTCTAAACCCCGAGTCCTCAACCCTTGGTAGGGGGAGGGGGAGGGGGGCCTGTTTTTTTGGTTTGGAATCCCTAACCTTAATCCCTAAACAACATCTCTGAAGTAGGCCTCTGAACCCCATAACCACCTAAGCCCCGACCCCCAGATGCACTTAAGACACCAAATCCACGCGCCCGCAAACCTTCACACGCCCAACCTTGCATCCCAACCTCTGAACCCAGAGACCAACCTCAACACCCTCGCAAAGCCTCAGGGCAGTCCGTGGCACTTCTTCTCCAGCGAGGGCACCACCCTCCTCGACCGCCATCGAGAGAGGCCCTGTGCCGTATCTCCAGCGAGGGAAGGTGCGACCAGAAGCATCCTTTCTTGGAGGTTCATGGGCAGTTCTAAGTGGGGTTATAAGCCGTGAAAGGTAGAGTTACCCTGCTTATAACCGCACTTATACCTACCCCAAACCCTAATCCCTAAACCCTAAACCCTAAACTCTAAGAAAAAAAACCCTAAACCCTATAGAACCCTTAACGGAGCCCTACTTATAGCTCCCCACGAACCTCCAAGGTTCCGCAATACCGTAAGAGTTCTGCGGAGCCCAGGGATCCGATCCTGCATCCCAGATGCCAGGGTTTAGGGTTCAGGGTTTAGGGGTTTAGAGTTTAGGGTTTCGGGGTTTAGAGTTTAGGGTTTAGGGTTTAGGGGTTTCGGGTTTAGGGGTTTAGGGGTTCAGGGGTTTAGGGTTTAGGGTAGGGTTTAGGGTTTAAGCCAACCCTAAATAGTCACCTGCCCGTTTTTAGGGCTTCTTATTACGACTTCCTGTCATATCTTTGCCTAAGGTTGGCCTTCTGGCCTAAAGACAATTGCGGAGCATAGCTTGTTTCTTAGTCAAGGGCATTGGGGGTTTTAGGATAGGGTTTACGGTTGAGGATTAGCAGTTTGGGGCGCTTTGCGTAGTACGGGAAATGACATGTGGAAGCCTGAGCAGCAGTAGCATGAACTGGCCGTCCTCTATTATCAGTATGGCATGCTACGCACCGTGGATTTCTATAGCACCATATGTTGCTTTGGAGCGTTCGTGGTGTCTGGTTTACTTGCTTGGGTGCTTGGGCAGCAGCACAGTTCCTGCACAGTCAGTGCGTAGAGAAGCTGCAGCATTGAGAAGCTCGCAACTTCTGCCACAAGGGCCTCGGATTTTCAAAACTTTTATTGCAACCCGAAACCATAGGCTCTGAACCATAAGTAGGGATTAGAGCAGGGGTTTGCCCAAACGAGGTTGCGGTCGATAGGGGAGGGGCAGGGGGGCCATTGACCTGTAGACATCCATGCATTTATCATGATTGCTGGTGCATGCCTTCGGAAGAATGAGCCAGTCGAGGACAAACCCCCGAACATCCTAAACAAAATGTGTCTTTATCAAGGGGCCAGTTGACAAGCTACAACTGCTGATGTGCATGTTGAGCATATGGCAAGGACAGCTCAAGCCCAGTGGGTGTGGGCAACCAACACCCGCCTCTTCAGAGTTCAGAGCATGTGCAGATTTTGGACGAAGCTCGCATCCCCGAGACGGTGCGCCAGCAGATCCTCGAAAGAAGCCGCGGAAAGCGGATGCGGAGCGCAAGGCATGAGCAGATTGAATCAGACTGAGAATTAAGTTCTGTCAGTTTTGGTGCTAGGCTGCGTTTGGTGCGAAGTCGCCGAAGCTGAAGCGCAGTACACTCGCAGGTGCATCGGAAGTGACTGGTCGACTCTAGTGCCTGTACTTACAGACAGGCATGGGGGCAAGCGCAAGCCAGGCCCAAAAAAACCTTTGTTGGGTTTAGGCGGTGTGTAGTAGGCTATAGGACCTCGTGTTTGTGTGAAGTGCTACAGAATGGAGCTGCCAATCTACTGACATTCCACACACAAAAGCTTCAAGCCCTCAACATCGGAAACTCTGGGTTTGGACTCTTTCTTCGCTGCCTTCCATCACTGGGCTTTTCTTGCCTTGCAGGCAAATGTAAGCGCGACGCACTGCACAGCGGTTCCACGGCCCCCGCTTTGGCGCGGTGCACACTTTAGGCCAACATGTTTCCGCAACCCGGCTGGAGGCCGAATCATTGTACGGCCGAACTTGATGAATCGCACTCATCAAGTCAGACCTTCACTGTCTATGCCAGTTACCCTCAGCTCCGCGCCAATGCGCCGCATGTCGCCACAGCTTCGCCCGACAGGTGGATCACCTTATGGCGGATGCTGCTCTTCATCTGTTTCTGCGGTGCTTCATGCTGTGGGCTACTACCACCATGCACGCGACCGTGGAACACCTCCTCGCTCGGCATGCGCTCTGCAACCGGGGTGAGCGGGGGCCCTAGCCCGAAGTTCAAGGCTAAAGCAAAGGTGCGATCGACTACAGTTTGCGCAGAACATTCAGCCTAACTGAGGGGCACAAATGTTGGGATACATTCACCAGCTGTGCAACCCAACAGCAAATGCCCAATCTTCAGCTTGCATTCGACATCCATGCACAGCCCAGGGCTGTGCTGTTCTGATGCGATGGCCCCTTCACCTGAATTCCTACTTCAGCTGTGGGGGCGAGCTCTGGCTGCTTGGGTGCTGCTGGGGGCCGAAGCTGTGGCATGTCCTACAGCTCCATACTTTGATCATGTTCGCAAGCCGGCCGACGGCGGCTGCGCGGATTCATCCCGCCTGCGTGCCGGAGTCTTTGCTGCAGGCCCAGGATAAGGTGCGATGCTTCGTTCGTAGATTTTGCATGTGTGTGAACAGCAAGATGTTCTGTTGCGCTTGCTACGATGATGATGACATTATTGAGAGAAAGACCCAGCTGTTGTTGCTTGTGTTATCAATGTTCGTAGTTCTGCTGCTCCCACCTTCAACCTTATTTTGGGTACTTTTACCCCTACATATTCCCCAAGGTTAGCCTTTGGTTCCCAAGAGAATCCGAATGCTCGAGGGCATGCCATATCTGCCCCTGCCCGTTTCGTGAACCACTCGGGGTTCCCTCCAGCAAAGGAACGGCCCCTAAACCCTGAACCCTGAACCCTAATCCCTAAACCCTAAACCCTTCAAACCCAAACCCTAAACCCCAAAACGGGTTTAGGAACCCTTGAACCGTAAACCTTACGCACTAAAAAGGGGGTTCTATCTCCGGTTCCAAGCCATGGGCTCCGTTAGATTCTTGGCCCCAGTAGAGCCCACATCGTAAACCCTAGGCCCGCTTGAAAAAATCCAGGGGTTTAGGGTTTAGGCTCTTTTGCAGGTTGTTCCAAGCAACACTTTCGCGTTGGGTATATCAAGAGTCCTCGATTTCTATTCTTTTAAGAACCTGTGTCATCAACGTAACTCGACCGTAGAATGTAGAACCATACCACGTGAAGCTGTCAAACCCTGTGAGACCCGAGTCAACTTTGGGAACCCCTCTCTGACGCCCGAAACGGTTGTTGAAGCCTGAAGCCACTCCTGAACCGTCGAGCTCTAGACACGGTGAGCCCAAACCCAGCTATGGGCGAGGTTTTAGGCGGTGTGGAGTTTTGGTGTGGAGTTGTGTGGTTTGGCTCGAACTTTTCGATTGGTTGGAGCAAGGGCTTCGGATTGCGGGTTTTCGTTTTGGACCTATTCCTTGGATTCTTTCAGCGGATCGGTGAACCCCTAGAGCCTAAACCCTAAACCCTACATTTGAACTCTAAGCCCTAAACATCCCTAAACCCTACACACGGAACCCCAAAACCTATGTAAACCTGCAGCCACCCGGAAGCAAAAAAAAAGTTCTTCGACTTCTAGCCCCCTCTTGCCGGTGTGTTCACAGGAGTGCATTTCGCCGCGGGGTACCTAAGGGTTCCACGTGTGTACAGCAGAGCGGTGGGTCCGCCGGTGAGCTTTAGGGGCGAGGGTTTAGGGTATGGATTTCTGAGTTGAAGGTCCAGCCTAAGCCAAGTCCCTTAGCCCTACCTTTCCTGGAGTGTTGGGATGAGGGGCTGGGTGATGAAACTCTGAAGCTTCATGCATGTTCAGTGTCTTCAACATCGAGGTTGCAGGAGCGCATGATGTGAAGCCCAACCCCCGAGCGCCGCACCTTTGAACATCACATGGCAAGATCCACAGCTTTGGCTCCAATCGAATCGACTTATCAAAGTGCCTCAATGGCGGGATCAAGGTAGGTGGGCCAATTCAAAATGGAGTCCTGGTACAAGGGATCCTTAATCCTACCTACCTTCATCCCACATTTTGAGGCCTCCGCGACAGCGAAATGCAGTAGAAAATCGAAGACGACTTGGGGTTGGGGGCGCGCGGCTTGAGAAATTAGAAAAATGTAGGGGCCTGAGTATTAGAATAGGATTTTGGGGTCTGTTCCGCGTTAGTTATGGTAAGGAACCTTGAGTTGAAATTATTCAGGCCTCTCCACTAAGATTTGGTACAAGGCGCATAAGGGGATACAGTTACCAATTATCCCCAGCCTTATAAACGTCTACTGCTTCCACGGACCCCTGGATTGGTATGTTACAGTATAACAACTATAGCAGGACTATAATGAGATACTCTTGCTGCCTATTCAGACTCCCACCCAGATCACCCCAAGCAACGGTCATCCCGAAGCCTGAACACTAATCCCTGAAAGGTTGGCTGGTTGTTTCGGATTCAGGGTGTGGGGCTCGATTGGCTTTTGATCTGGCGTTGATGTGTTGACTTGAGGTTCAGGCATTCAGGGTGTAGCGGAACGCCGGGATAAGGAGGGTACAAGGAATCATGGGTGATAACGAAACACGATCGCCGAGATGTGATCAAGGAGAGCTCCAGTCGAATGTTGCTGGCTGCACCTCTGGGTTTCCCAATAGTACTTTTGGTTTTGTAGAAAGAAAAAGGCAACCTAGGCAACCTTTATTCTTAAAGGCTAGTGGGGCAACCTAGACCCTCGACCCAAGAGGTATCGAGAGCGAGAGAGAGAAGGAGAGGACGCTTGTTCTCAACACAGTTCGGCAGAGATGAACGGGATCATTCAAGACACCTTGTCCTGACCCATTGCCCATTCAATCCTTCAATTTCAAGGAACACGGTTTGACAAGTGCGTGTGTACCACGCAAAACAGGCAAACCCTCAAGGGCCCTCATCCCTAGAAGCTACGTGCCAGCAGCCGCGAGGATGGCAAATGGCAAAGCCCACCGGCTGGTGTTGGCCTACAGCCGCCAGGCGCCTGCATTGCCGGAATGTGGCTTTTGGGTGGGTTGGTGGGGGTGTTGGGACTCCGGCTGTGGGGCTTGAGGGGCTCACACTGGACTCATGTTCGAGAGGTGGAATCGGCAAGGGCAGCCCAAAAAGGTCTCTCTCACCCTTCTCTAGTCTGCCACGACCCAATGCACAGCTGGCAAGAATTCACTCAAACGGTTGGTGCCCAGTTTCACCGCTAGTTCAATTTAAGTATAAACGGACCTTACCTGGGGTCATACGTAGTCATAAGTCCCTTGGGCTACCACCGACCCCAAAACCCTAAGCCATAAACCCAACAGCCGAAACCGCAAATCCTAGACCCAAATCTCCAAAACCCTGAACCCAACATCTCGGAACCCTAAACCCAAAACCCAACACCAAATCCCCAAACCCCAAACCCCAAACCCTTTCAGCACCAATCCCTAAGCCACCAAAGCCCTGCTCCAAGCCTTGCCCTCACATCTAGGTCTTGACACCACACTCTGGAACAGAAGAAACAGGTACAAACAAGCATACATACGTACATATACATACATACAGGCATACATACATACATACAAACATACATACATACATACTGTACATGCATGCATACATGCATATATGCATACATGCATACATGCATACACCTGCCTTCTTGCCTACCGTGCGTACGTACATACAGACAGTACCTGTATGAAAGATGTATAAGAGACAACCGGAAGACCCCACTAACCTCAAAGCTTGCATCCTAAACGGCAGGACTTGAGCCCTACATCTTAAGCCTCGACATTCTCAAGCCGTTGGGTTTAGGAGTTTAGGCTATTTGGAGGAGTTTTACGGTTCTTTGGTTCTAGTCGTTTTGGGTTTAGTCTTTCGGGTTTGCGGCATCCTGAGCCCGGCCTCCCAAATTCGAAATCCCCGGCCCGGCATTCCAAACCCGAAGCGTAGCTTCGCAGGTGGAGCGGAGACCAAGATGCATCATGCTGCAAGGGGCCAAGCAGGAGAGGTTTAGGGTTTATGGTTTAGGGTTTAGGGCATTGAGGGTTTTATGGGGAGGGCTTTGGGGGGGGGGGGGTTTAGGATCCACTTCAGGATACAGAGTTCTCTGGGTTAGGTTGAGGATGTTGCTAAATTCCGCAGGCCCTCCTGAAGGGAGGTTTAACTTCGACCGGAATAGCTGTGAAGGTCTTGACAGGCTGAAGTTGAGCTTGGTCGACGTCCTCCGAGACTTCAGCACCCCGGGTGTCGTGATGGAGTTGAGTGACAACAAACGGGCTGCAGTTATCACATGAAGGTTTGCCGATATCAACCCGGCAGAAGGTATGGACCACGCAGCTTAAGCCCGCAACCTGAATAGAGCCTATGAGTAGTTGCGTGCTGGGCTTAGGTAGGGTCCTAGACCCTTCATGACTAGCCAAATCCCAAACCCAGAGTCTTGGGTTAATATAGGAGAACTCATAATTACCTGTACCATGATGAGGGCTCCTTATTATGGTATAATGGGCCCAAAACCTTTTTATTCTAATTACATTAGCCCAAACTGTTTCCCTGAAGTGCTGGCGGATGGCCGAGCATGGACACAAGGGTTCCAGGTTCCCCTCCCCCTAAGTATTGGCATGGTTTAGGGTTGGGGGCTGTTTCAAAAAATAACCCTAAGGTTCTAAGATTTAGGGTGCAGGGTTCAGGGGATCAAGGGTTTAGGGTTTTAGGGGTTCAGGGTTTAGGTTTTAGGGTTCGGGGGTTTAGGGTTTAGGGTTTAGGGCAAGAACACAACTGCAAGCCAGCTGGGAGGTACCATGGAAGCCCGATGCCGCCTCGACCCACATCACCATCAGCTAAGGTGCTTGATGCTACAAGGCTACCAGATCAGCCCAGACTTAGTCGGAAGGTTGGAGCGCGAGCACTTCAGCCATCCAGAGCGCCAGGGACGGGTGGGAAACCTGAAGATCACCGCACTTCCCAAAGCTTGGAGGAGCTGAGGTATGCCCCTGCGCTGGAATCATGGCAACAGTCTGCAAAGACAAAGACCCCAGGTAGCATCACGTGAAAACTGACCGGCTGGGCGGCAGATGAAGCTGTGTCACAACGCTTCCAAAGCTGGACGGGGCTGGAAATGTACTGGTGCAGTACCAGTACCATGGCCAAAATGCTTCCCCATAGTATTTAGAGTAGGGAATACGATGGAATTGCAATTGGATATGAAGCCTTGTGTATAACGTCCGTTCATTTGGTTGTCATCTTCAGTAAGCTTGAGTCTGGCAGCATCTCTTTTTATAGGGCAGAGTTTGAGGTTGATCGACACAG
Organism: Symbiodinium sp. clade A Y106; assembly: GCA_003297005.1. NCBI lineage: Eukaryota > Dinophyceae > Suessiales > Symbiodiniaceae > Symbiodinium > Symbiodinium sp. clade A. Next base: position 35,720 of record BGNK01003021.1, on the reverse strand, counting down.
GAATCTAAACCCTAAACCCTAAACCACCCCAAAGCCGACTACTCCTAAGGCATTGCATCCCTGCATTTCCAAAGGACAAGCAAGAAGTCTACATCGCCTGAAGGCCCCAGCTGTCAAACCCCTAAACCTAAAAGAACCCTTGCCCCTAAACCGCTAAGCCCCAGACCCTCCATAAATCCTACAGACGAAGCTGTCTGCAGCACTTACGGATTGAGGAGCTTAGACCCTGAAGCCCGAATCTTAAGGATTAAACGCACAGGGTCTAAACCCAGGAGAGATTGACCCGTCTTTCCGTTTCCCAAACCCTTGTACCCTAAGGCCCTAAACCCTAAACTCGAAAACTCCAAATTTGGGGCCCTACTAAGCCGAATTTTTAACCCTATGGCGCTCCACAAGTGAACTACCAAGATCGGGTGTAAATACGGGGGGCGGGGTATTAAACAGTACTAGTCCTTTCTGTCCCTATATACGGTATATACTGTAATACACCCCGAGCCTGAACTTCTCAGCCGTAAGCCAGGTTCCCCAGTATTACCCTTTTACCCTTTTTCTTTTTGGGTTCCCTTATTAAAACCGAATAGTAGGAAAAAGGGTACCCTCATTATTAAGGGGCTACTGGGGAATCTAGTACGCTTTATGATCATTCTTCCGGCGTCCCGAGGTTGATGACCATCGTCGTCGTTGCTTTGATCGCGTCCATGTTCAAGACTGCTGCTTTCACTTTGGAACTGAGGGGAACTGAGGGTGTATGGTGTCAGTCGGGGTATTTGGGGGTTAGGGATTCAAGATTTCGGTTTAGAGTACATTCAATTAGCCTTCGGGCTCGGAGGTTTTGGGTACTTGGCCTCCGAGCGCTTGATGAACAGTTAGACACATTTGAACCCGAAGTAACCCTCCTTGTTCCAGAAGCCTGGGTTAGGTTTTTCGGTATCCGATTAAGGTTCAGGGTTCAGGGGTTGGGGCTTTATTTTACAATTGCAACCCTACCTTCGAACTTCAGAGGCGGGGTCTTAAACACATCGAAAACCGGAGGCTTCAATGGGTATAGCAGTCATAGGACTTATGAGGGTGCTGCAAGGGTTTTGTGCCTTATGTGTGTTTTTTTGCCGAAGGATTTTTATGAGGTTTATTGTAACACCTACCCCCAAACCCTAAAACCTTCAAGCACCAAAATCCTAAATCACCAAACGCAACCCCAAATCCAGAACCCTGAAACCCTAAGCCCCAGAATCCATGAGCCTGAAGCTTCAACCCTATAAAACCTAAACCCTAACCCTAAACCTAAATCCTAAGAGCCCTAAACGGGCCTGCCTTGCAGGATCCCAGCGGTCGAGTTCGACTTCTCGACCTTCATCCGGGCAGATGGGGATGCCATGCTCAGGTGCGATATGGCTCTCATAGGTCTGAAGATGCTTCAAAGGGTTTTATGAGGCTTGGCTAACGGTTCTACATGGGTCTAGGGACTTAGGTTCAGTCTTCGTTTTGAGAGGCGCTCGGGTTTAGGGTTTGGGTTCGGGGTTAAGGGCGCAGAGTTTGGGTTCAAGGGCCTCCGGCTTGTAGATCGTGGGCCCTAAACCCTCGAAGCTCCAAATCCTACCCAGAAAGCCCAAGACCCCTTAATTCGGGAATATACCTTAAATCATGAGGGGCTTCATATTATGATTTAAGTTATCTTCCTTAATTAGGGGGTATTGGGCTCTCTGGGTACTCCCCAAACCCTCAGGCCTCCACCCGACAAGTGCCAGCGTGCCCAGGCGGGAGGCCTACCTCTTAGCTCTCGGAGAGAGAGAGGGCCCCAACGCCCGGAGGAGGCTCTAGGGCTTCTGCTACTGATTAAAAAATCATGATAACAGTAATAAAAATCATAGTAGTAAGAAATCATCATACGTATATCAATACATAATGACCATAACAACAACAGTTCAATAAAAAGACAGAGCTTTGGGCTTTAGGGATGTCGGGTGTAGGGTTTTGGGGTTTAGGGTTTAAGGTGAACATATAGTTGAGGTTTATGTCTGAACAGTTGGGGTATGGGGCTCTCTTCGTAGGGGTTTAGGGTTTGGGATGAACAACTTGTAATAAGATCCCTTTCAGTCCCCATGAATTCAGTATACCAACATGTACCCGTCCGGTGCAATTAGGGCTTAGAGGTAATAAGGTTACCGGTGTTGGATCTGGGGGATGAGAGGTTTAGGAGTTGGGAATTGCTGTCCAGGATCTGTGGTTCAGGGGTTATGGTCGGTTTGGGTTGACGATTGAGTTTGGCTTCTGATTTCGGGTGCAGCTAGCAGCATCGTCGCCTTGTGAGGGAGTCACAGCAAAGGCACGCCGGAAACGATCTACATACATTGCGGTCCCCAGACAATCTTGAGAAGAAAACACCACGTGTTCCTGGGTTCCGAACCTCAAGCCTGAAAATTCCAGGTGTCAGGTTGGGCTGATCCTTGTCAGATGCAAGTGCATTGTCACATGTTCTCGCGACCAGGCCATTTCCGAGGCTGCAAAGCTCTACAAGGAATGTAAAGACCGTCGAAAGCTTCATAAGACCTCACTCCATCCCGACAACCCTAAACCCTAAGCCCTAAACCCCACCGCGTCGAAATCTTAAAGCATGCTAACTTCTGAGAACCCAGGCCCTCTGGATTTCAGGATCCCGGCTTGTCCAGGATCTCCTGGGTTTCAGGGGTCTGGGATTGAGGGTCCTAAACTCTCAAGGCGAAACCCAAAGCCATAAGCCTTAAACCCTAAACCCCTACACTCCCTAGACCTTCAACCCTGATCCCTAAGCTACGGATCCCTGAGCTACGGATCCCTAAGCTACGGATCCCCTTTTGGGGGGATTGTTGACTGTTCCAGGCTCTTAGAGGGAGACAGCGTCCCGGATCTCGAGAATCTTGTCGAGGCCACCCAGTGTCTTTCTGATCGCTTACTTGGAGGTTCATGGGTAGTCATAAGTAGGGCTATAATGGCTATAAGTAGGGTAGCTAATGCTTGTAACTCATATTAGTGACCCCACTTTTAACCACCATGAACCTCCAACTAGGGTTCAGGGTTCAGGGGCTAGGGTTGGACTTCAGGTTGTTGGGTTTAGCGTAGGGGGTTTTGGTCTAGATCGGATGTAGGGACTGGGTTCAAGGTTTGAGGGATGTAATATAGGGATTTGATGGCAGAAGGATAAGGGACGCTCTTTGAAGCGTGGTCTGTCATTTTGGCACGGTATTGCAGCTTTCGTTGTGTTTTGGGTATCGGCACTTCTGACATGTTTCATCTAGATTCGGGGTGGTCTATTGTTTATATGTACGGTTTAGGGCGTGGGGTGCTATTGGGGTGCTAGTATGCTCGGTTCTGGGGTCAGAGATGTATGGCCGTGGTACCGGGGAAATGCAAGTTCCGACAGAAGAAGGCATCCTCCTCTAACCCCCTAAACCCTAAACCCTATACCACCGGACCCTAAACTCAAAGCGGTACAGTTATACCCAGAAGTCCCCAAACGCAAAATCTCCACAAACCTCAGCCCGGAACCCCACATCCTAGGATTCGTATGACTAGTATATATATATATATATATGGGGTTGACTAATTCATCATAGTATCGCTTTATCGTCCTTATACAGCTCGAGTATAATATGCACATACTCTGAGTATTCAGGCCCTCATATTGCACCCTTACAGAACACCATGACGCCATCTAAAGTCTATCCAGAGCGCCTACTTGGAGGCCCTTTTGACTTAGTAAGTAGGGTTAGTAAGGTGGGTTATGGGGGATTACAATAGGGTTTCTAAGGGATACTAAGTAGACTTACTAAGTCAAAAGGGCCCTCCAAGTACCACCCCTAAGCCTATAGGGCCCACTGGAACTCGTTGAGGTTCTTCCGGAAGATGGGGCGAACGCCGGTGACCCTGAAATTTTCGAGGCTTTCAGGTCTTTAGGGTTTCAGGTCCAGGGTTTTGGGGCGTTTTCGGTATCGGGCTCAAGGTTTTTGGGGTTTAGGGCGTCGGGCATAGCGGTGTTTAGGTGGTGAGGGCTGCGGGTTGAGGGGACTGAAGGTTTGAGGTTGCTGCGGGGCTTCTTGAAATTGGTCGGTTTCATGTTTTAATTTTTGCGAGCTTCTTATGGTACGGTTGGGGATCCCCTTTTCCGGGTCCAGGTTAACAGTTCCCGAATTATTAGAATAGGGCTGTCTGGGATTGTATATCATACCCGGCAAACCTGACAAACAGGACTGCCAATGCTTGTGTATGCCACAGCTCCTTTCAACCCAAAACCTTAAACTACAAACCCTAAACCCAAAACACCTAGGCCTAAAACCTAAACCCTACACCCAAGAACGGGACCTTTGTTGTAGGCAGTGCGGATACCTGAGTCCAGCGCTTAACATTTTTCGGCTCTGCCGTCCTCATGTCAAGCTTTTGGGGCTATGTCTCGCTTCGAAGATCTGCAACCAGAGATATGGGTTTTCTTGACTTCTAAGAGCAGTAGGGATGATGGTTCAGTGACGACTGGTTTTTTATGCAGCTGTTTTTCGTCATTTTAAAATGCATCCTAGCCAGAAGCTGGCAGTCTCCGTACCACATGTAGAGAATCTCTTATGGTTCGCGATTTGGGGTTTAGGGTCTAGGCTGTAGTGTTTTTATTGTTCTCATTCTACCTCGTACTCGTACTGTCAAAACTGTTAGTACTATTGTCCTTACCATCATCCTTTCTGATGTTTGCATAGCTATTACTCCAAGGCTCTAAGCCCTAAACCTCAAACCCCTAAACCCTAAATCGTTCTCTAGGCGCAGGTTTCAATCCCTTGAGCTCGTAAATCCTTAAACCCTAAACTTCCAGCTCCCGAACTTCAACAGCGAAATCGCTGTCCTTTTTGTCCGACCCTTGCACTACCAGTATCTGTAAGCCCCATGAAAACTCTTCAAAAATTCTCATGGTATTTCAGGAATCCCGAAAGCCTCCACCCTGAACCCTCAGCCCTAAACGCTTACCCTAAAACCCCCGAATTTAAACCCTAAACCCCCAAACCCTCAACCCTAAACCCTCAAGCCTAAACCCAAAACCATCAACCCGAAACCCAAAGCCGCCTAAACCCTCAACCCGAAACCCTTAACCTTAAACCGAATCCGGATACGACTTGTCGAGGTCAGCGGAAGCTCAGAGCGGCGACTGCTTGGGCCCTGCTCGGTTTAGGGATCCGACTATCACTTAAAGGTATCTTCCTTAATTAAGAGGTTTTGGAGTCTCTGGGTTGGGTTGAGGGTTTGGAGTTTTGGGTTTAAGGGTCGGGGTTTAGGGTTGAGGGCTTGGGGCTCCAGAGGGGTTGGGGTTGGGGTTTTGGGCTTGGGGGTGGGGGTGGAGGGTTTAGGGGGTGAGGGTTTGGGGTTGAGGGAGGTGGGGGTTTGGGGTTTACGGGTGAGGGTTCGGGGAGGTCTCTAGCAAGGAGGGAAAGGGCGCAAAAAAATCAGAACCCGAAGTATTTGGCTTCTTTCGTTGGGAGTGCTGCCAAGTGCTAGCAAAGACAGACCTCCTTGCCACCATGTTTCAGCGATGCACCAGACCCGAAAACTGAGCCTTAAGCCCGAACTTTTGAGTTTGGGGTTAAGTTGCAAGGCTGCAGGGGTCACTTTTCACACTACATGCGAAGCTTTAAACTCTAGATTCTCAATACCTCGAAGTTTCGAACTTTTGGTAGAATATGATTTCGGGAGCATGCCTTAATCAAGGGGTGTTGGGCTCTCGGACAACAACAAAGCTATACACATTAGAAGCTAAACCCCAAGGTATGCGCAGTTGATCTACACACAAAGCATGCCCGGCACTCAGTTCTCTTTCTGGAGTCCTGGACTCAGGGCGTCGGGCATGGGTTTAGGCTTTTGGTGTTCATGCTTTTCAGGGTTTTGCAGCCTGCGATGGATGTTCCCCATTCTGGGAATCAGAGATTGGGGTTTGCGGGTTGCGGTGTTGGGGATTCAGAGTTTTTGGATTTGAGGAATTAGGGTTCAGGGTTTCAGGTTTGGTATTGGTTTTCGGTTTTGGGTCCAGCTTGCGGACCAAGATATCCTGAACCCGAACTACACCCCGAAACTTCAAACGAACATATTAGAGTAGAGGGGCTTGAATAAGTAATTCACAGTGGGATTTCTTAAAATTCCCTTATATGTCTGCATATTGTATAGGTATACATCTGTAGTATAAGCCTTCCCCCAAACCCTCCAATTCTAAGGTGGCAGCCTGAAGCCCAAGAGCCAACGCGTAAGCCCGAAGACTCTAAACCAGCACGCCACTCCATCTGCAGGAGCATTCTCTACGAGTCGGAGGGCTCTATTTTTGACAAGCAGGCCCGCCTCGGATCCTAAGCCCCAAAACCTAAATGCTGAACCCTAAACCCTAAACAGTGAACCCTAAGCCCTAAACAGTGAACCCTAATCCCTAAACAGTGAACCCTAATCCCTAAACAGTGAACCCTAATCCGCCTCGGATCCTAAACCCCAAACCCTGAACCCTAAACAGTGAACCCTGATCCCTAACCTCTAAACCCCTAGACCCTGCACCCTAAACCCTAGAATGGGATCCTCCGCTGTTACAGGAAGCCTCCTTGGGGGGTAAGGTTGGATGTTGGTGTGGGGTGTTGGCGGAGATTACGTCATGGGTCGGGTACTAGCGGGGTCTTAATGCTTGGAATGAGGTTTTGGGGTTTACTCCAGTTTAATCATTCATGGGCTGCAAGGATACATTGCTATTCTTCACTATTCAGACCGTGCTATTGCATAAAGAGAGGCACACAGGTCTTTTGGATCGTGAAAGCCTGGTTCGCCTGAATTCGTTTTTTGAGAAGCACGCCCCTTGCCTTAAACTCACCTCAAAACCCTAAATCCCGAAGCCCTTAATCCTAAGCTACAGCCTTAAGCCTCTTCGGCAGGTGCAAGCAGGATTTTGTTTCTGCGAGGCTGACTGCACCCTGAGTTAACATTACCCCCTCTAGGTAAAGTGGAAATTCTAGGACCCCTTCAAGGCACTGCATCTTTACATCTCTGAGCCCTAAACACGGGACCCTACATATTGAATCCTCGCACCCTAGGTTCAGGCTTTAACCTTAAAGCCCTAAGAAGCTTGTGACCGTAAGCTTCCCTAAACCCTAAACCCTAAACCCTAGGCAGACATTAAAAAGGAGCTTAAAAAAAACCTAAACCCTAGGTAAAGCCTAAGATCCCTAGGCAAACCGTGCGGCGCAGGTCCTGCGAGCGGTGCGAAATTTCGAGGTAAAGATGCTGGGCGCTTGGCAACGTTTTTTTTTTTACCCTGCGTACTACTTGGAGGTTCATGGGTAGTTATAAGTGGGGTTATAAGTAGGGTAACTCTACTTATAACCCATGTTAGGGACTTATAACCCCACTTATAACTACCCATGAACCTCCAAGTAAGTCCCATGATCATCCCAGAAATCCAAAGGGTATTCCACCGTTTTTGTTTTGTTGAGGCGTAGCCTCAGTGGCTGGCAAGCGATGTGCGGCGAGATGGTGGCCAGGGCCCTGGCTGTCATGCATCTTCGCGGTTTTGTGTTTTGGGTTTAAGATTTCGGATTCCAAACTCTTCAAGTGTTGTGTGCTGGGACTGTTGGGAGTTTGGATCGGGGATCAAGGTTTCATCATGTGCCCATAGTCTGCTTTGAGGAAGAGCAGCTCGATTTCTGAGTAGACTGGAAGCCAGGACTTGCAAGAATAATAGGAAAAATAACAGTAGCAATAGTTTTCAACAATCATTGAATTATGGTAAGAATACTAGCAAGAAAAGCAGTAATAACAGTAATTATTAGCCAAAAGCACACCTCGGAGGCGACAGACCTCGCCTACCTCTGCGACCCGGGTGAGTCGCTGGTGGCTTACGCCTGGGCCACGCAGGCCGAGGGGAGGAGGGTTTCGGTGATACGGCTGATGATATAAATCCTGCAGTACCTGAATGATCCTAAACTATGGGAAATTATGGTATATTCCTTATCATGGGTAATGCAGAGTTTATATCATCAACCCTATCTTGAGGTCTTCTTCTTAAGCTGAATGAAGAAGTAACGAGCTTCTTACATGTACTGAATGAAGAAACAATCAAACATGAAAAATGGGTTTTGGCCTCTTGGTTCGGAGTTTGGGATCTGAGGGCGGGCTGTGTCCTTTGATTGAGAGTTGGGGTTTCAGGGCGTTGTCTTTTGTCTTTGGCTTTGTCCCGTTTAGTCCTGGCTTGGGGTTCCGGTCCTTGTCATTTGTTGGTTTCTGTGGAAGGGTTGTAGGGTTTGGAGGGTTTAGGGTTTAGGGTTTGGGGTTTAGGGTTTAGAGGGTTGTAGGGTTTGGAGGGTTTAGGGTTTATTGTTTGGGGTTTAGGGTTTAGAGGGTTGTAGGGTTTGGGGTTTAGGGTTTAGGGATTGGGGCATCTTTATGTGAGGACCTTGGGGTTCAGGATTTGGATGTTCGCACACCAAAGCAAGGCCCAACGCGAGTCCCTCGCCGATTAAGCCAAGCCGCTCAACCTTGAATTGCCAAGCCACAAGTGGAATAATTCCTTAATCAATTATTTACTGACTTTAGTGAGCTCATTATCTGATTACTTAAGTAGTCAGCTAAAGACTTAATCAAAAACTTGATTACTTAATACATGACTTCATATTTAGATAACTATAAATCAACTAGGTCGTCAATCAGTTAACTACTAGTGAATCAAGCAATTCTTGAGCTATTAGTGATTTGACTAATCGGTAAAAAAAGTAAGAGCGAACGTAGTTAGGTAAGTCAGTAAGTAAGAACCTAAGCCCTAAACCCCCAAACCCTAAACCCTAAACCCTAAACCCCCCAAACCCTGGCTGAGTTCTACTACATGAGGGAACAGGAAAGGGCGGTGCTCCAGCACCAAGCGGCCAACTACAGGGACTGGGAGACGTGGGAGATGGACCAGGCCATGCACCAGCCGGTCGGAGGAGTTGTACGGCGAGCGAGACACATGGTGGTCAAGGTGGAAGCCAGGTCCTCTGCCTCGGGTTGCTCCACGGAGCCGAGTATGGGGCGATCATGGCACATGGAGATCCCGGAAGCCGGCAACCTGGAGCTTTCAGTCCGAGTTCATGCTGAAGACGCGGTGGACCCCGAGGAGGTGGATACCCTCCTTACCCCCGAGACCAAGCGACGCCGGCGAGAACTACAGCAACAGGCTGATGCTAACTCTGCCGCCTCTCCTACTTTGGACTTCGCGCAGTACACAGCTCTCTATGAAAAATGGCGAGCGGGAACCCTGGCCAGCAAACAGGTGAAGAACCTCTATGGGGACGAGATCCTGCACTTCTTCGAGGCACAGTTTGTTACAACGGAAGACGACCTTGGCGAGGATGCCCCATCACAGGGCAACCCCCTGGGTGACGAACTGGCGAAGGGGCCCCTGCACTACGTGGACTACGAGAGGGCATATGGACTGTGGAAAGAAGGGTGGATTCGTGAAGAACATGTCATCGGACGCTATGGGCTGGCTGTGATGCGGTTGATGGCGGCCCAGAGAACCAGGGGTGTGGAGCCGCCGACTAGCCCGAGCGGAGAGGGCGACGGGGGCCTGGTGGTGCTCGTTCCGACGGTGATGGACTTGGATGGGCCAGAAGGTCACGGGGCCGAGGGTGCAGCGACGCTGATGGATGGAGACGGCACGAGGGATACCACACCTAACCACCATGATGCTGACAGCCCTGTTGTCCTGCCGCGCTCTGGCTGAGTGTTTTCGTAGATGCCTGAGAGTGTCGAACACGCTTTCTCCTAGCGGGATTCCTCTGCATGCAGGTGGAAAAAGGCGTTCAAGAAAAAAACCCCCAAACCCTAAACCCTAAACCCTAAGCCCTAAGCCCTAAACCCCCAAACCCTAAACCCTAAGCCCTAAGGGGCTTCGGGTCGACTCCGGAGGTTTAGGGATTCTGGGTTCAGGGTAGTTCTCTAAATTGAGGGTCCCTTGTCAGGGTAAGTCAAGCCTTAACCCTACGTAACCTACCTTTTTTAAGGACTTATAGCCAAAAAAGGTAGGTTCCGTAGGGTCCAGGAGAACCTGTTAATGATCGTCCGCGAGGTGCCGGCCGCGGCGAGCGACGGCGCTGGGGCCCGGCTAGCCGGCAACCTCAGAGCCAGGGTTCAAGAAAGTTGGCACTGCGTAGCCTTACATGAGGCAATATAGGTAGGGGTTTAGGGTTTAGGGTTTAGGAAAGTTTGATGATCTACTGACATCGTAGGGTGTTTAACATTAACACGGTGTACAAATGCACACTGCAAACTATTCATGGTATAGAATCTGTGACTGCAGCAGCTCCTGGAGGGGCTGGAGGATGCCATGCAGTGACGGAGGAGCCACCACGATGTGTATTTCCCGATAGCAGGAGGAGGAGGAGCAGCAGTCTTGGCAGTGGTCGGCACCGTCGTCACGTGCTATCAACCATGTGAGGTGTTTCTGGCGTCAACTCAAGGTTCTAGTAGTTGAGCCTCCGGTTCGGGTTTCAGGGACGAGATACGGTCGGCTTGGATGACCTAGCTTGAAGTAGGATTACAATATTTTTATTGGACAACCCTAAACCCTATAGATATCATATACTATACCCCAAAGCCCTACTACTTAAGGCCTGGGTCTTTGGGTTTCAGGGAGGGGTTAGGGCTTTTGGGCGCAGGGCTGCAGGGGTTTAGGTTTAGAGTACTACGAGGACCTGCGGATGGAAGTGTGGATGGCGTTTCAACGCTCACGCTCTCATATTATGGTATGGCGAACTGTGAGGACATCATGTCTGGAGCTCGAGCTCAAGACTCTCCGAGGATGTTATGGATCCCGCGGGGGTGAGTGAAGTTTATGGCTCCGAGCTGCGTGGAGCCTACCCTGCTGCCCAAAATCCACTTCAGGCATTCAAGCTGGTGAAGCATTACGCCCTGAAGCTCAACAAAGCCCCGAAGCTTCAACTGTCGAGTACGGGCTTCCTCGTCAGGCTGGGTTTCGATGTTGTATGCTAGCGCCCTGACCTGCCGGGTTTAGTGTTTAGGGTAATCTAGGGTAGTTATAAGTAGGGTAGCGATACCTATAACCCACATTAGGGGATATATAACCCCGCTGGTAACTACGAACCCCCAACTAAGTAGGCCCTAAACCCTATACCCTTATAGAATCCCTATAGATCCCTTTAAAGGGACCCTTAAAGGAACCCTTATAACTACCCACGAATCCCCCAAGCTCAAGAGGCGCTCCCCATCAGGTCTCGGGGACGGTTGGAGTCTGCTCGCGGCAATTTGCCATACAATCTAGGGGTACCTTTAAAGGGATCCTTTAAGGGATCCTATAAGGGTTCCTATAAAGGGCTTAGGGTTTAGAACTTCCGAAAATTTGGGTTCTGTCCCGTACAAACCCTGAAGGACCCTTATCCCGTATGGAACCCTTGTCAGCCTAGAAGCCCCAAGGAGAACCCAAATGTGGACGCCTGAACAATTTACAATATTATTCCATTAGGATTCCTTACCATATTCATACGGTTGATGGACAAAATCCTGCATGACCCATTATAAGGAATATACCATAATTCCCATTGTTTAGGGTCCTTAGGGTCATGCAGGATTTTGTCCATCAGCCGTACTACAATATATCCCTAATCCTGTTCGAGCTACTAGGGCTCCTATACTAACACCCATTATGCCCCTAATAGTAAGCCTTAAAGTAGCCCTTGAAAGGAACCTTATTTTAATTGTTACGGCTCCTTTTTTTCAACCCTTAAGCCCGAAACCCTGAAGCCCTACATCCTAAGCTCTAAGCCCCCTTAAGCCCTAAACCGAAAACCCGAAACCTAAACCCTTGAGCCCGAGGTCATGCTCCTGGACGGTCAGTCAGACGAGCCCATCCCTCCGCTCGGAGCCCTGGGAAACTTAGGGGGCTTAGGGTTTAGGGCTTAGGGTTTAGGGCTTAGGGGTTTAGGGTTTGGGGTTTGGGGTCAACTTGGATAATAAGTGGGGCTATAAGTAGGGTAGCTATACTTAAAAATTACACCCCTCTTTATAACTACTCGTAAACCTCCAAGTGGGGTTAGGGTTTAGGGTTGACATAGGCGCAGGCCTCTGGATATGGGGCCTGGAGTAGGGGTGTTTCTAAACCCTTAACCCGTTGGGGTTTGGAGTTTAGGACAAAGTGGCGTTTGAGGCTTGAAGCTTGGCGCCTCATGTAGGTGGGGAAACTGAGTTGTTCATGCCGCTGCTCTGCTAAAAAAGTATGCGCCAGATACAAAGGGATAGGGTCGAAGGTTCCTCAAGTAAGGAGCACTGAGCGCGGGGCCGTGCCGGCTCTTCGGATTTAGTTATTCGATTGTTTCGAGGTCAGGCTCGCAGGGGTTCAGGGCTGATGGGGTCTTTGGTTGAGGGTTTCGGGGTTCAGGGCTACAGACCTGCGGGCGATGGGGAGAAGCAGCTTTGATCATTAGGGGACCTGCTTTCCATGGAGTGAGCCGTGTGGGTTGTTTTTTCGTTCTCGCTCGCGGTTGTTCGGAGTGACTTGTTGGATCTCTTTGACTAGGTTCCTGAGTAGTACCCTTTTGCCCTTTTTCCTTTTGGGCCCCTTTATTAAAACCCAATAGTAGGAAAAAGGATACCATTATCATAACGGGGCTACTCAGAAACCTAGTTGATGCTTCGTGAGTTTGTGAGGAGTGCGGGTTTGGTTTCGAAAGTTGTTCTAAGTGAACGGGGTTTTTGAGATGTAAGTGGGACAGGGTCACCCGCCCCATTTCAGGTCAAGAGTAGGCAGGTACCTTAGGTACGGGACACTACGCCCTATAAACCCTCATGCACAGCCCTGCGTGTGCATCTTGGTGTTTGAAAGTTTGCTGGGGAAGATCCCTCTTGACCCTAAACCCCAAAATCCAAACCCTATATCCTAAACCTCTAAACCCTAGACTAGCCTCCTGAATTCAGGAGTACTGGGATCTCTCAACCCAAGGCTAAGCCTGCCTTCTGAGAGCAGAATCCAGGAAGTTGGGACACGAATAGCCTCATGCCGTTAAGCAGAGTCTAAGGATGTTCTAACTTTCTGAGGCTTGCTGTAAGGTCATAGCTCCGCTCTTATGGGTTTAGGGTTTAGGGTAGACGCTGGGCGCAGCAAAGAATCCGATGAAGAACACCCTGGTTCAAAACACCACAAATCAGTAGGATCCGCGCTATAGAACCCTGGTTAGTACACCCGTTCCTTACGGTTTAATATATGGGAGTTTCCGAAAATAGGGGACCCTAATATAGTACCCTAAATAGTAGGATCCTTATTATAAGGAACCCAAAATACGGGACCCCTTATTTTCGGAAACTCCCATATATTTAAAGCCTGACCAAGTACCAATAGTCCTTAGGGTTCCCCTACCCCAACAACCTACTCTATTGATGAAGGCGCCTATGCACCTATGCTTACGCCCTCGCTACCCCATATGGGTAGTTGTCAAAATTATGGTCCCTTTTTGGGTACCCCAAATAATAGGTGCCGTACTATAATAGGTACCCAAAAAGGGACCCTAATTTTGACAACCACCCATACAGTAACCTCTAAAGGAGCCCTTAAAAGGGAGTTCGTCGTTTCCCCAACAAAATTTCAGCTGCTGAGGCCTGCCTTCCTGGCCTACATCCAGCATGGAGGCCTCCTGTAAACCTCTCAGCCCTCAACCCGGCAGAGGGATCAGGTTTAGGGCTAGAGGTTTAGGGGTTGCAGGGTGAAGGCTTTCCGGTAGCGGTTTTAGGGTTTTAGGGTTTCAAGGTTCAGTGTCTCTGGGTTTCAAGGTTACGGTTTTTTAGGAAAGTTTTTGTAGAGGTCTCTCAGGTGGCTTTCGGTGACTCCTTGGGTGACTGTTCACATGCGCATGAAGTGGACTTCACGTTATGGGAGTGATTAATATTGGGAGTTTCCGAAAATAGGGGACCCTCAGATAGTATCCTGAATAGTAGGATCCTTATTATAATTATAAGGACACCAGAATAAGGTACCCCTAATTTTCGGAAACTCCACATGAAGGCTTGGATAATTACGTAAGCAGTTGTAGGTGGTGTGGTTCCGTAAGGTTCCCCTGTACATCCTTCGTCTACACAGTACTGGGAGGTTCATGGGTAGTTATAAGTAGGGTTTTATAAGCAGGGTAACTATACTTATAACCCATGTCAGGTGACTTATGACCGCACTTATAACTACCCATGGACCTCCAATTATGGACCGTGGCAATTAACATTTGCCGCCAACCCAAACAACCCAAACACTCTCGATGCGAGAGGAGACCGGTTCCCTAAAATCCTACTTGGAGGTTCTCGGTAGTTATAAGTGGGGTTATAAGTCCCCTAATATGGGTTAGTTATATGTATAGTTACCCCACTTATAACCCTACTTACAAATACCCATGAACCTCCAAGTAACCCAAGACCCGCTGATATCGGGGCCCTCCGTCTGAGAACAGGGTGTAGGGTTGCACTAAAGCCTTTCAGTAACCCTTCCATGTGGAAGTTTCCGAAAATTAGGGGTACCTTATTCGGGGTCCTCATAGTAAGGATCCTACTATTTAGGGTACTATATTGGGGTCCCCCGTTTTCGGAAACTCCCACATAGGGATTCATAGTATGAGACATCCTCTTTCTCTTTCCTCGGAAGGCGCCAAAGTTTGTCAGGGGCCACTGCAGTAATGAAGCCGATGCAGTCGCCATGAGAGAACCCCGGGTATACAGCACGAGGGACTTCCGGCACTGTCAAACCCAAGTTGCGCTCCGTGTAGAGATGGAGCTCAATCCTCTGGGTGGTGGTGTTCGGACCACGGGTACAGGGCCCCCTGCGTATAAGGGTCACTTGGTCCCCAAGGAAGGTGCATAACCCCAATTATAGGAACCCTTGTTGTAGAAACCCTAATTGGAACCCTTGTGGGAACCTTTATGGGAATCCTTGAAGGAACCATGAGGGATCCCTTAGCGGTTCTATACTATGGGGTTCTATTTTGTGGTCCCCATAACCCTACACCCGAAACCATTAACCCTACTCGTCTCTTCCAACTAGGCAGTTACTTGGCAGAAGGAAAAAGGGGCTTTACAAAAACCCTTGACCGTAGACCCTTAAAGGAACCCTGAAAGGGTTTTATCCCTAAGCCCTAAACCCTAAACCCTAAACCCTAAACACCCTAAACCCTAAACCCTAAACCCTGACCCTCAACCCTAAACCGTTATGGGCTATCAGGCCACCCGGTCCTCGACTTCTCTCGCTTCTTCCCCGGCGAGTACTCTCCGCCCCTGCGGAATGGAACGGGTGCGGAGGCGATTAGGGCTATAATATAATGCAATATAATCTGACATGATAAAGTAGGGTATAGTATAATATAGTTCAGTATAACTTAGTAGTGTAGAGTATAGTATGGTATAGTAGAATGGTGAAAAAGGTTTAAGGTTACAGTACGGGGGACGAGGTCGTCGGGTTTCGGGGTTCAGAGATTCGGCTTCGGGGTTTAGGGTGTAGGGGTTTAGGGGTTTAGGGTTTAGGTTTCAGGGTTTTGGAGGTTTAGGGCTAAACCCGGAACCCGAACAAGGCTCTGAGTTAGGGCGCTCAGTGATCAATATGGGAGTTTCCGAAAATAGGGGACGTTAAAGTAGTACCCTAAATAGTAGGATCCTTATTATAAGGACACCAAAATAAGGTACCCCCAATTTCCGGAAACTCCCATATGCTGCGAGGGGCTGCCCTCCGACCTCTGGGCTCTGGGTTTGTATGGGTTTGGGGTTTACTATAGGGGCTCAAATAATTGCCAATAATACTACCACTTTCTATAGTTATATATAGTATAATAGACCTCAAAACCCTATTCTAATTATTAAGGCCCCTATATTAGGTGGGTGCCTGCGGAGCGTGCCGGCCTGGCATGCGAGGACATCTGCAAAACCCCGAAACCCCAAACCCTCAGGTCGAGAGGTGCCAAGCTAAGGAGGGAGTTTCAGAAACTAACGGGCCTGACTGTTGCCAGAGGCCCCAATTACAGAGTAGGATCCTTATTTCGCTTTCAGAGCCACTTTAAACAAGACACTCTAAACCATACACTCTAAGACCCATGTGTTATTGAACCTCGAGTTTACTGAAATCGCCACTGCTGCGAAGGTAGGGGTCGGTATGAGGTTGGGGCTCGAGGGTTGAGGGTTTAGGGGGTAGGGGGTTTAAGGTTTAGGATTTGGGTTTAGGGTTTAGGGTTGAGGGTTTGGGGGGTTTAAGGTTTAAGGTTTAGGATTTTGGTTTAGGGTTTAGGGTTGAGGGCGTAGGGGGGTTTATGGTTTAAGGTTTAGGGTTTGGTTTTAGGGTTTAGGGTTGAGGGCTTAGGGGGTTTACCTGCTCCATGTCAAATCGCGACACTTCGAAGTGTGCCCTCGAGTTACCGTGTAGGGTTTCCATCGCAATGTTTTCGTGGAGCGTCCTCGCCTCATGTCTGCCCACGCAGGAAGAGGCCAGAAGCACCCTCAGATCTGCTTTTCTGTTGCTTGCATCGATGCGAGGCAGATCTAAGGCATGCCCTAGACGTCGGGGGCAGCTTCGAGAAGAAAGCTCGTGGCAAATTTTACAACAGCGCAGGCGCCGACGTCGGTTTTGTCTGGTGACTTTGCACGAAACGTTGTGCCAGGAACGCTGGTAAGTTGGTCCAGCACGATGGGCTGGAAAGTGCTGAGCCCTTTAGGGCTTAAGGTTTAGGATTTGGGTTTAGGGTTTAGGGTTGAGGGTTTGGGGGTTTAGGGTTCAGGGTGTAGGATTTGAGCTTAATGGATTTGGGGCTTCGGGTTGGGGGGTTCAGAGTTTAGGGGTTTCGGATTTAGGGTTCGGGGATCGGCAACTTCAGTGTCTGCACAAATGTCAGGTCTGGGACTTGATAGGTAGGGTTTCAGGGTTTAGGTTTCAGGGTTTAGGCTTTAGGGTTTAAGGGTTTAGGGTTTAGGTTTTAGGGTTTAGGTTTTAGGGTTTAAGGGTTTAAGGTTTAAGGGTTTAGGGTTTAGGGTTTAAGGGTTTAAGGGTTTAGGGTTTAGGGTTTGCTGCTGCCAGCATCCAACCTCCTGGAGAAATGGGGACCCCATCACAGACCCTAGCAGAAGGATTAGTGATAGGGTCATAAGGACCGCCTGCGTGGGGATCTACCTGTTTTGTGACCCTTCTAAAGGGGTCCAAGTGCCTAATCGTCATACACTCCATCATATATTAACTTACATGACTTCTACCATAAACCCAAGTAGCTAATTGATTTGTATTTTCGACCCTTAAAACACCCCGACACCACCCTTATCAAAAACCTTACAATCCGAATAGAACCTGCACCACCCTTCTCGAAAAAGCCTTACAACTGCCTATAGAACCCTTCTTGAACAGCATATAAGCGTTTAGGGTTAACCCTAAACCCTGAGCCAGGCCGGGGGCGAAGAGCCACGATATCTGCGCTCGCGGTTTTGGTTTTCGTTCGTCCGGCTCCCAGTTCCGTGGCGAGGAGGCTCAGAGACTCCAAAACCCCTTAATTTCGGAATATACCTTAAATCTTGTTATGGTTCCTTATTATAGTTTAAGGTATATTCCTTAACTAAGGGGTTTTGGAGTCTCTGGGGGGTCGGAGGTCCTACTTGACATAAGAGGCAACTGTAGACCAATATCGCTGCTTGACACTACGTACAAGGTTTCCGCAGCAATTCTGCAGAGAAAGCTTGGCCTTACAGTCGAGCCAAGGCTGCGGCTCGCGCAATTCTGGTTTCGACCACACCCTATAAGCACCAAACAGCCACTATTCGTCTCAAGCGCATTATGGAATGATCAGTTCTAACCATTTCGGAG
The DNA here is from genome assembly GCA_003297005.1 of Symbiodinium sp. clade A Y106. Lineage (NCBI taxonomy): Eukaryota > Dinophyceae > Suessiales > Symbiodiniaceae > Symbiodinium > Symbiodinium sp. clade A. The sequence goes on along the minus strand of BGNK01003021.1, from coordinate 17,890 downwards.
TTAAGATATTGCCTTTGGATTGGAAACACGCCTTCGACTCCGTTGACCACGCCGCCATGCTGGAAGCTCTTAAGTGCTCTGGGCTGTCTAGTCAAGGTCAGGGTAGGGACTCCAATATCCCTTAATTAAAGAACATTTTTAAAATCATTTTAGGGATCCTACTACAATTTAAGGTACATTCCTTAATTAATATCCCTTAATTAAAGAACATTTTTAAAATCATTTTAGGGATCCTACTACAATTTAAGGCACATTCCTTAATTAATATCCCTTAATTAAAGACAATTTTTAAATCATTTTAGGGATCCTACTACAATTTAAGGTACATTCCTTAATTAAGGGATATGGGAGTCTCTCGTCAAACTCTGCAGGTAATTCAAGCAGCCTACGCCCAGCCTAAGTTTACAACGCGAGGAGGCGAAGGTAAGGAGACCACCGGAATTTGCTGAGCGGGGCTTGGGGTCTAGGGTTTTGAGGGTTTTGGGTTTAGGGTTTTTCAACGATTTCTAAAGAGTTTTGAAGGGTCTTGAAGGATTTTTATGGGGTTTGAAGGGTTTTTAAGGATTTTTCGATATTTTTTTCGGGTTGTTAGGGTTTTGGGTGTAGGGGTTTCTTGGAGACACTTTCAGCCCAGAGCTGCTCGCCCTGAATCCTGTTTCGAGTCAAACACCACTCTTCCCAAGGACGTCACTGGTGCCAGCCAGTCAGAGATTGAAGGATACGTGCGCCAGGGCCTCAGCTTGGAGGCTCAAATAACTAGTAAGTCATCCTATCCTCCCATAATCCCTGTAAATTTGTCCATGCTATACTTTGCCTTCGAAGTCCTATTCTAATCACCAAGGACCCCTCACCCCCCAATTTCAATTGCTTTGTCTGAGGGCACCGCGTACCCAGAGCCCTCAGCCCAGGGTGAATAGGGTACCGGGCAACATGCTGCGAATCAAAGTCAGGATCCCTCTTAAGTTTACGCAGTACCCAGAGAGCCCAATACCGCTTCATTAAGGAATAGACCTTGGGTTTCATATTGTCATTTAAGCCAGAGTCCTGACTTACAGGGGCATGGGGTCTCTCTGGGTGATTCCTCCTTCAGGGGGTATTGTTCTGCTTGAGCATTTTCCCACACCGCTGGGTGGTTTGGATGCTACAGAATCAACGCATATGTCTGCACGCTACTCCCTAAAGTGAACCCGAAACAGCCCCAAACCCAAAAGTCCAAGCCCCTACAATGTAACCTTTATAGCCACCCTTGTAGAAAGCTTGCAGACCTTCCTCTAATCCTCAAAAGGCGCACAAACCCAAAGCCCCATCTAAACCTTCAGCCTTAAGCCCTAAAAAGCCTTCACCGAAATTCGACCTGGCCCAGAAAACGCCAAAGCAGCGTGGGGCGACTTTGTTAGAAACGAGCCCGGTCCTCAGAAGGTTCACCGGGATCAAGATCGAGGTTTTAGAGATTTTCGGAGTGAAATTTCTTCAGGGGTGAGGATTTAGGGTCTAGGCTTTAGGGGCTTTGGGTTTAGGGTTTAGGGTCTAGGGGTTTAGGGTTTAGGGAAGGAATCGGTTATAAGTAGGGTCAGGCAGGGTTGTAAATAGGCTACGTCACATTCAGGTTGGATACTATACTTGGAGGTTCATGGGTAGTTATAAGTTTGGTTTCGAGTCCTCTTACAGGGCTTATCAGTATAGTTACCCTAGTTATAACCGTACTTATAAGTACCCATGAGCCTCCAATTTTTCTCCACTCAACTCCTTCAGGGCTTCAGGCTTCGGGATTTTAGGATTAGGCAGTGAAGGGCGCGGCGTGTAGGTGTTTGGGACCTGTTTCTTTAGTGGGGCGAAGAAAAGCGAGTAGAGCTTCGTGATTTTGCTTCTGACCTCCCGGCGTCCCAGAGCCTCCACTGCGATGTAGACCTCCGATTGATAACCTCCCTTTCCGACCAGATGTCTAATATAGGGGCCTTAATAATTAGAATAGGGTTTTGGGGCCCATTATACTCTAATTATAATAAGGAACCCCCAACCCAAAATAGTATAGGTAATCATTTAGGCCCCTATATTACATCACCCTAGTTCCCAAGCGCGGGAGACCGGAGCACTCAGCCCCAATCCTCACTTGCGTGCTACACCCTGAAATCTACGTCAGGCCCCAGCCCTAAGCCCTAAACCCTGAACCTAAGAAAGAACCCTGGTGTTAAGCCCCTAAAGCCTAAACTCTAGAAGCATTTACATAACCCTCATAGAATCCTAAAAGCTCGGCTGTGAATCTTGGACCTCTGGCGAGCTCAGGCTCTACCCCGTCCTGACAGAAGGACAACAAGGCGGGCGACTTTGGGGTAAGACTCAGAAGATGTTGCGGGTCTGATCAAGAGATCAGACGACTTGGAATATGGTTTGGGGGGTTACGGTGGTATAACTAAACATGGCTACGAGTGGGTTATTAGTAAGCATATTCGCCTCTAGTCTGTATGAAGCCACACCGCATTATGTCCAAACCTTTAGTATACCCGATCAGGCCCGCATGCTTAACACTTCTTTCAGTCCGGATTGAAAAGTTAGGAACAGCTCGTGCAGAACCCAATAAGAACCCTTATAAATTCACAATCCGAAAACGTCCCGGAAACTCCTTAACCTAAAACCTGATAAATACGCAGCAACCTTGAAGCCCCCACAACCCCCTTTTCTACTTGGCGAGACCCCTGCACCCTTAAGTCGTTAAGGGAGCCCTTGCACGAACCGCTACAGCAACCCTTACACGAACCCTTGTAGATCCCTGAAAGGAACCCCCTAAACCCTAAACCCCTGAACCCCTGAAACCCTGTAGATCCCTTAAAGGAGCCCTTAAAGTAGCCCTTAATGGAGGTCTTAGAGGAAACCTCAACAGAACCCTGAAAGTAGCCGAACCCCGATCCCCAGACCCCTTAGCCCAAATGTTACCCCATGTGTCGGTTTAGGGTTTAGGGTTTAGGGTTTACCCTCAACTCTAATTGGAGATTCAGGCAGGTATAAGTAGGGTCATAAGTAGGGTAACTATACTTATAACCCATATTACGGGACTTGAAACCCCACCTATAACCACCCACGAACCTCCAAGTAGAATCTAAAGCCGCAACCCCACTGTTTTCCCTTGATGGCTGCAGGAGTGAAGGTGCGCTACACCGGGGATCAGCTCACATCTTACGAGTTAAGCACCAGCCCCGGTTTGGCGATGGGGTTGAGCATGGGCTTCATATGTGTCGGTTAAAGGTCAGTGGGTTTAGGGTTGTAGAGTGTAAGGGTTTAAGGATTCAGTGTTTAGGCTTTGGATTTTGGACTTGCGATTTTCGAGTTTGGGGGCTTTAGGTTGCGGGTCAGTGGTGTCAACTCCGGTGTGGGGGCGGCAGCGCGTCTGCTTATTTAGAATGTCAGCACTTTAGGCGCCTGGCATATCATTCCCACCCTGTTCACATAGCCATTTATGTTGGGCTCTCATGTCAACTCGAGCCATACACTCTGGGTTTGTGGTATTGCACTTAGCTTTTGTAGGGGATCGACACGACCAAGAGATTGTCAGGTGTCTATAGTACATGGCTTCATCGGGTTTTGTAGGGTTGGACAAACCCTAAACCCTAAACCTTAAACCCTAAACCTTAAGCCCTAGACCTTAAACCCTAAACCCTAAGCCTAAACCGGGTTCCATGAGGGTTCGGCAAGGGCTCGGCTTTTGCTTTCATCAGGAGCCACCGAACCGACGAGAGGAAGGAGCCCTAGAGCAAACCCCCATGAAACAATCGTACACTCGCAACCCAAACGGTGACCCAGAGAGCCCAATACCCTTTGATTAAGGAATATGCCTTTAATCTTTTGGGGCTTCATCTTGTCAATTAAGCTATATTCCAAAAATTACGGAGTATTGGGCTCTCTGGGGAGCCAGAGGCCTAAACTCCTAACCCCTAAACCCCTAAACCCCCTAAACCCCCTAAACCCCCTAAACCCCCTAAACCCCCTAAACCCCCTAAAACCCCTAAACCCCCTAAACCCCTTAAACCTAACCCCTAAACCCTAAATCTGAACCCTAAACCCCTAAACCCTGAAAGTAGATTCCTCAGCCTAGGGAGGCCTGGAGCCCTAAAGGCTCCGAACTGGGAGAATATGGGAGTCTCCGAAAATTAGGTAACCTCATTTTGGGGTCCTAGGGTACCTTAGGGTTCCTTTAAAGGGTTACTATAAGGGTCCTAGAAGGGTTCCCTTAAAGGGCTGTAGAAGGGTTTGGAGTTTACGAAAGTCAGGGGGTACCTTATTTTGGGGTCCTTATAACAAGGATCCCACTATTTAGGGTACTATATTAGGACCCCCTATGTTTCGGAAGCTCCCATCTTGAAGGCGAAAGAATTACCAATGCTATTCCCTAGGGCTCCTTATTATTTTTAAACTGTAAAAGGGCCCAACACCTTATAAAATTTTTAAGGCCCCTACATTACACTGTTTTAGCAGCGAGATGCAGCCGAGGTCACCATGCACCCGAGTCCTCGGATTGCCAAGTCAGCTCGCAACCCCGTAGACCGTAAAGACCTGGCATCGGTAGTTGACTGAACGAGCGCTACTGGCGATTGGAAAGGCTAAGCGGCACCGGAGGGAACCACTGGAACGACTGCTTGCACTCTGCACTGGTTGAAAACTTAGCTAGATGTTGTTGAAATCGCCAAGCTCAAGTCAAACGGGAGCTGAGACGACCGAGTGTGACCGAGCTCAACTAGGCAAAGGACCAGAAAGCCGACGCAGTCAGGCCCCATCGCGACGGTGCTAGGCGGCCTGTAGACGCGGCTCGGCTTGTTGTTCAATGCCAGCAGGTCATTCAAGCGGTGCTCAAAGGCATCACCTGGCCAGCGCCGCGCATTGTGAGCATCAAATCTTCAATGCGAAAGAGCTCCTATGTAATTGCCAAAACAGGAAGCCTTTTGTTGGCACCACAGCTGTTAACCATATATATCCTATTTCCTAAAACCTAAAGCCTGAACCCAAATCCTAGATCCTAAACCTTGCGCCCTGCGTAGACAGAATCCCGGATTCTGTCTAAGCAGGCGGAAAAACGCGTTCAAGAAAAAACCTTGCACCCTCCTACGTCCTATAACCTAAATCCCAAACCCTATACCGTAGGCCCTCTAATTACTCTCTACTCGAAATCCTGAACCCTGAACCACCAGATCCTTTAAGAAAACACCGAAATCCCGATTTTGAGAGCCTTGTGCCCAGTTCAAACCCTGCAAAACGACTTGCTTTTTGCGATTGGCTCGGTACTGATGGTGCTTCTGTGCGTCCTCGGCATGCTTCTGTCTCCGATATGAGGGCTAAGGGCTTTGGGGTTTTGGGGTTTAGGGTTTTGGGTTTTGGGGTTCCGGGTTTTGGGTTCAGGGCTTAGGCATTGGGGTGTAGGGTGTTGGGGATTTGGAGGGTTTGGGGGACTTTGCGCAGACAAGGGAGATGGGGCCAAAGGTTTGGCAGTCTGCAGTTGGCAAGAGTTGCGTGCCTCAGGTTCGAGATTTATTGAGCAGAACCTTCTAAACCCTAAACCCCTAAACCCTAACCCCCCCTAGCCCCTAAACCCTCAACATTTGTAGGTCCCGAGCCTTCTAAACCCTAGAAAAAAGCCCTAGGCCCTTCTGATACTTGGAGGTTCATGGGTAGTTATAAGGGTTCCTTTAGGGGTCCTTTTAAAGGAATCTATAGGGATTCTATAAGGGTATAGGGTTTAGGGCCTACTTGGAGGTTCATGGGTAGTTATAAGTGGGGTTATAAGTCCCCTAATATGGGTTATAAGTATAGTTACCCTACTTATAACCCTACTTAGAACTATCCATGAACCTCCAAGTAAGGAGCAGAACCAACACGAAGGCGCACACTGTGAGCCGATGGCTTAGACCATGAAAGTGCCAGTCCTTATGTATGGAAGCCGTAGTAATAAGTACCACTATGGTTCCTTCGGTTTTCTTGTTATATTTCTTGTGTAGTATAGTTGCCTATTAGGGCCCCTGTATTTGTCCCCCTTGGTACCCCCTTATAGAGCCTCTTTTGTCCTAAGACACGCTGAAAGTGACGACACCCTAGGGGAGCCCCCGCAAAGGTGCCAGGAACCCTTTGAGGACCGCGTAAAAAACCCATCCTAAGTCTTACACCGCCCTAAGCTCTAAGCCCTAAACCCTTAAAGGAAAAGGAGTTCAAAAAAAAAGCCCTTAAAGGAACCTTTAAAGTTTGCTGACAGTGGCTTTGACATGGCATTCGCTGAGAGCTGCGCCGCCACGGGGATCCGCGCATCGAGGCATGCAGGTGCGCCATCCTCGCCCCGCGGTCCAAGACCCCGTGGAGATGGCGATCTCGTTCGGGACGCGGAGCCTGCTGCTCGGGCGCGATTCCCAAGGAATTCGAGCAACACATCGTCGCAAGTTTGCCTTTGGGCCGTCGCCCAATGGCGGGCCCTTGTCGCAACAGTGGGCGGTCGAACAACTGCCAACGCTACTGCAGGGTCGTCCTCTCCAAGCTGGGACTTCGCTCTGACGAAGCTCAACCGGCAGTGAGCCGAAGCCTGCAAGTCTTTAAAGTTAAAGGAAGCCGTACAGGAATCCTGAAAAAGACGCTTAAAGGAACCCTGCAAGGAACCCCATCCTAAGTCTTACGCTCTCCACCCTCAACCCTATAAACCCTCAGCCCTAAACCCTAAACCCCTCAAGCCCTAAAGCCCTAACCCTCAAACCCCTAAACCCTTAAACCCTAAACCCGAACCCCTAAACCCCCTAGACCCTTAGGGGCCTTAATAACTACCTTTACTATTTTGAGGGTTCCTTATTGTAATTATAGCTAATGGGCCCCAAAACCCTGATTCCCAGAGAGCCCAATGCCCCTTAATTAAAGAATATATAACCTAATGATTTAAGGTATATTCCGTAATTCAGGGGTATTGGGCTCTCTGGATTCAGGCCCCTACACTAGCTCTGCCAGGCCTTTGGTTCCAGCTCCAGGCGGTTTGGATGAGTCTGGCGAGCCACAGCCCCGTTTCGGGCTTCGGGCTGCGGGCTTCAATCTTTTTGGGTTTAAGATCTTTAGGGTTTAGGGTTGAGGGTGATGAGTTTAGGGTTTAGGGACGACAGTTCCTCACACTTCCGGTTCCAGAAAGTGTTCGAGGTGGGTTCTGTCAGGGTTCTACAAGGGCATTTCCTACTGATCTTGAACGGCAAGTTGAGTGGCAGATGTCGCTTTGCGGTTTCCCAGAGACCTTGTTCAGGATTTTCAGCTTAGGGTTTAGGGTTCTGGCTGTAGGGTTTAGGGTTTAGGGGCTGAGGTTCGGTGTGCAGGGTCGCGCTTGGCTTCGGTGGCTCCTGGGTTTGGCCTCACATCCCAAGATAGACTTTTTGACACCTTTAACCCTAAACTCGAAAACCGCAAACGCCTAAACCTTAACCCCTGAACCCCAAACCTGAAACAGGCTTTTACGGCTCCTTGCCATAGTGTGATGCACTCGACGCAGCCTTGCCGCAACATGCTGTCGTCTACGCGCTGTTCCACGGCAAACCCTAAACCCTTGAACCTGTAAGCCCTTACCCCAAAACCCTAAACCGGTAAACCCTAAACTTTACTAAACCCTACCCTAAACCTTAAATCTGCAAACCCTAAACCCCAAACCATAAACCCCAAGCCGCCTACGCGACCCGCCCGACCTCATGCTTCTGAGGTCTTTTCGTCATTTTAGCGGCGCTGCCGATCGCCTATGCGCCGGCCTCAGCTTCGCGACTTCGAGAGTTTTCGGCTCCCGAGAAGGGTGTAGGGCTTGGGGTTTAGGGCTGAGGGTTTAGGGTTGAGGGTTTAGGGCTTGCGGTTCAGGGCTTGGGACTTAAGGTTTTGGGTCTCGGGTTCAGGGTTTAGGGTTTCCAAGAAACACCTGTTCAAGCCGTCTCGTGAACCATTGTATACCTTAAAGCTTAGGGGCTTATGCTTCTTTATTCAAGTTTTACAGGTTTTGTAGCTAGTATATGGAACTAGTATACGGAATATACCTTAAGTTATAGAGGGACCCTCGATATGGTTTAAAGTAAATTGCTAAAGGGGCTTTGGAGCATCTGGGTATGCCAAATCAGACCTTGTCCTAAGGGCCCCAAAAATACGTAAGTTCACATCGGTGATTGGCGCCCGAAGCAATTCTTGAAACCTGCCTGCTTCTACCGGAGAGCCATCATGCTTCTATGGTCTGTGGGGCTCCTGATATCATAGTTCAAGAGGTATGCCATTCCGTTAATGCTGAAGTCTAGCAGATTCGCAGGTTCCAACTTAGCGGTTGGGCTCCAAGCAGCTCTAACCCAGAAGCCCCAATCACTCAGTTCTAAATCTTTAGAGCTAAACCCCCAACCCCTAGACGTCAAACCCTAAACGTTAAACCCTAAACCTCCAACCCCTAAACTTAATTCATACCCTGAATCCTAAACGCACTAAACCTGGAGCCCTCCCTAAACCCGCCGTTTTCGAGAAAGTATGAACCCAAGAATTCAACATTGACATGTGGGGCTCTCCACGCCACCTCATCATGTTTGGCTCGTTCTCTTGGTTTTTGGGTTTCCCTGCAGGATACCAGTATACCCTAAGTCAGCTATAGAGGATTCTTCGATAATTTACACTTTCATTTGTTGTGCTGGGGCTCCACAGTTCTGGCAAGTCTGGAAGGTTCGCTTCCTGAGCCCCAAACCTTGGATCCTAAGCAAGCTAGACTAAACCCTAAACCCTAAGCCCTAAGCCCTAAACCCTAAGCCCTAAGCCCTAAACCCTGAACCCTGAACCCTGAACCCTAATCCTAAGCAAGCTAGATTTTCCGGGTTCTTGATTACACTTTCCTTATACAGTTCCTTCAAGCGGCAGGCTTTTGGGTGTTAAGCTAAAGCTTGGCCTTAGACCCTGGTTCCTCAGCCCTGGCATTCAAATTCAATCACGTCATCTCGAAGGCTTCTTGAGCCCCAAATCTTCGAAGGTCTAGGCTTATTGTGGCTAATTTTCCTTTAGAGTTCGGAAGCTCGTTTCATGGGTTTAGGGTTTAGGGTTTTCGGAAGCTCCTTTGTGACTCCGCATCTCTGTGGCAGGTGCTAACACCAGCGGAGAAGTTAACAGCCGCGCCCCTGGAAGATGATGGCAACCCTCAGCCCTGAACCCTTAAGTCATACTTGGAGGTTCATGGGTGGTTGTAAGTAGGGTTTTAAGTAGGGTAAGTATACTTATAAGCCTTGTTAGGGGACTTATAACCCCACTTATAACTACCCATGAACCTCCAAGTAGGGACCCTTAGGGAACCCTTACAGTAGAAGCCCAAAAGTTGGAAACCCAATAGCCTCAATCCTTAAGAGCAATCCCAGCACTATTTGGGCTTAATCCGGTTTCCAACTTTTTGGGGTTTACTATAAGTCATAGGGACCCTTAGGGAGGTACGGGGGAGGGGGGTAGGGGACTATACTTCCTTAAATAGGCCTTGTTAAGTCCTTATTCTGGGTATTAAGGCCCCCTACCCCCCTCCCCCTGCCGCGCTAAGGGTCCTTATCCTTCAGCCCTAAACTTTAAAACTCTTGAGTTTTAAGCCCCACAAGCCTAGAATCTTAGTACCTACTTACTGAGTCCCCCGACCCTCCAAGTAGTATAGGGGCCTCAATGGCAGCCTGAATAATTACATACTATTGTTGGGTTCCTTACTACAACTACACTACAACATACCCCAAAACCATATTCTAATTATTAAGGCCCCTGTATCACAGACCCCTATTATAGATCCTTTATAGAACCCTTTGAGGAACCCTCTAAAGGAACCCTATTCTAATCATGAAGGCCTCTCTATTAACCCCCGAAGCTAAGCCGGCTAATCCGGCAAGAGCCGACCTGAAACCCGAGGATCTTCACAACCGAGCCCCCACAGAGCAAGCTGTTGCGGCCTAGGTTTTGGGGTTGAAGGGTTTAGGGCTTAAGGGCTTCAAAGTTTAAGGGCTTAGGGTTCAAGGGTTTGAAGGTTTAGGGTTTTAGGGTTTAGGGTTTCAGGATTTAGGGTTTAGGGTTTGAGCGTTTAGGGTTTCAGGAGTTCGTCGGCAGTTGCCTTGAGCAGATGATTTCCCTCCATGGCATTGCATGCCGAGGTGGCATTCTGCTCGGAAAGATACAGTAGGAACCCTGGACACCCTTCCTCAAGACCCCACAAGTAAGTATGTTCTTACTCACTCTTTCCACGACCATTGTGATGGCAATGGCAACGGCGTGTCTGACTCAGCTTTGACCGTGGCATGCGGTAAGCCTAAACCCTTAAACCCCACGTTGCCCTCAGCCATATACCCTAAACTATCATGCGGCTCGCGTGTCTTGGCTGAGGTAACTTCCTTCCTGGCGTTGTTTCTGATCGTTGGCATTGGTCCCGGCCTCAGTGCATGGTGTAATGTAGGAGCCTTTATATTTAGAATAGGGTATTGGGGGTTCCTTATTCTAAGTATAGTACAACATACCCCCAAACCCTATTCGTTTGTGCGTGTGAAGGCGGCTTTAGGCAGTAGGCTTTAGAGGTCTGGGGTTTTCGAGAGGTTTCGCGGTTTAGGGCTTAGGGATTAGGGTTTGGTAGGTCGAACCCTAAGCCCTCAATCCTAAAACGTTCGGGTTCGGTGTTTGAGTTTTAGGGTTTTGGGTGTAGGTTCAGGTTGGAGGGCTGAGGTCGCTCGGGTGACTAGAGGTTGAGGGTTCATGTTGCTAGGCGAACCAGAAGTGCTTTCTGGAATCTGGAACCTTGATCCCACCTCAAAGCCAACACTTTTTTCAAAAACCGTAAACCCTAAACTCCCAGGGTTGCGGGCATAGGCTTTAGGGATTCATCCCATGCCTTTGGGTCTGTCATCCTTCCGCTTTTCATTCAATCGGGTTTCCTACTGGCCATTTGTGCCGCGAGTGGTTTCAAGTAAGTTGACGGCGCCAGCATCGAGCGACATGGCATTGTCTTAGTTTCAAGTGATGAGGCCGTGCCCGGCAATGAACATATGGCCCGACAGAAACGTAACCCCACGCCTTTTACTGCAGCCTTGGACTGACGTGTTGGGAATTCCACTTGGACTTCGTGCACGTGCCCCATAATTCCGGATGCAGAGCAGGGTAAGATTTTCGTGGCCGGCTTCGCATGGCAAGAGCAGAGAGGCGTCGAATCGTGTTCTGTCAGAAAAATAGAAGCTGACGCACCCCGAGGTAGCGACACGGTCTTCGTCTTCGGAGATTTCTGGGAGCAGGCGCCGGGGTTTTCTGTTAGGTTTTGTAAGCTCTAGGGTCTAGGCTCAGTGTCGGTCTTTCTTTGAAGTCAGTGCGCATTGTCTTCCCACCCAACATTATGCCTGTGGAGCTCTGCGAGCACTCGGGTTCTGGTGTCCTTGGTAGTAGGGAGACCCCTTAAAGGGGACCCTTCTTAACCCTACTTCTGGCTCTCTTATATGTCAAGGGTTCCCCTGATCCTAACTCCTATGGTGTGTGTTTCTACCGTAGGGTTGAGGGAGTAGGATTTAGGGTTTAGGGACTATAAGGTTTTAAGGGTTAGGGTTAAGTGTTTAGGGTTTAGGGATTGGGGTTCAGGGTTTAGGGTTAAGGGTTTAGGGATTAGGGTTCAGGGTTCAGGGTGTTTAGGTTGGAGAGTTTGGGTTGTAGGGTCAAGGCTTTCGGGTAACGGGTTTAGGGTTGGGGGTTTAGGGTTTAGGGTTTAGGGTTGGGGGTTGGGTACTGCCCCCACTGAGTAACAGTTGAACAGTCTTTATTATAGAGATATATTCGGCCCTTAATAGTAGCCCCATTATAGATTGTTACAGGGTGGGGCAGTACCCGAAGTTTAGGGTGTCTGGCTGGGATCACGGTGTAGTGTATCAGATTCAGGGGCGATGGGTTTTGAAGCTTATCGTTCAGAGCTCAGGGTGCTTCATAGGCCCTAAACCCTAAACCCCCTAAACCCTAAGCCCTAAACGCCGAAACCCCGACAAGGACAACTCCTCCCTGCCTTTGGGTGGCGGCTCGATAAGCTCCGTGCAGTCTCGCAGATCATCGGCGTAGGGTTTGGGGATTTAGGGAGCACATAGGGTTTAGGGTTTAGGGTTCAGGGTTCAGGGTTTAGGGTTTAGGGTTCAGGGTTCAGGGTTTAGGGTTTAGGGTTTAGGGTTCAGGGTTCAGGGTTCAGGGTTTAGGGTTCAGGGTCCGGGCCTCAATCAAAATGATTCTCAGCCCCGTCCTTGCAAATACCCCTGAAATCCGAATCTTCGACGCACACCCAAGAGCCACCCCACACATTGGCCAAACCCAGTGAACCCACATCCTTAGAGCGGGGCTCTAGGGAAGCCAGCCCGAGCCACGCTTGCAGGAGAGACACCGACAGCTGGACCGCCTGTTTGGGTTAGACCCTCAACCCTAAACCCCAAACCTCAAAACCCTAAACCTAAAGGTGTAAGAAGACTCTGGGTTATCATAGGTTTAGGGGTTTGGGGGTTTGGGCCTGTGCGTTCTCATGAAATTGGGGCTCATGGTTTTGGCTCGGCTTGGGCTCCCGTGGGTACAGGGCTTCAGGGTTTTTCAGGATCGAGATTCGACCTTTCTTCGCAAGCTTATGGCAAGAAGTTGCTTGCAGATTGAGGTTTCTTGTGTTTTTGCGTCTCCGTCCGAGGGATAGAGGGGCCTTAACAATTACCTGTACTATTTTTGGGGCTCCTTATCATAATTTTCGGATGATGAGCACCAAAACCCTATTCTAATTATCAAGGCCCCCTATATTGTTCATTTTGGTCGGTGTCTGTGCTTGCTTTAACTTTTGGGACTTGAACTTCTCCCACTGCGCTGAGATGTTAAGACGGTTAGAGCTTCAAGAAGAATTTGTTCCGAGATTTTGCTCAAGTGCCTTTGCTAGTGTCTCGCAGATTGCCTTGAACCATTCCTGTGAGGGATCTATGCATTATTTTTACCGTTTAGCTCGCAGGAGTTAGACCTTACACTCTGAAGTCTTAAGCCTCTACACCGGTTCGTGTTGATACGGCAGATGAAGTGGGAACCCTACAGACCAATGTTGCTATTTCTGACACTATTGAGGTTCTTTGCGGGTACAACAAGGGCAAAGGATTCTAAACAGGGCACTATAGTATGGTGGCTTGACACACCTGTCTAACCCCATCTATTCGAAATTCATGCCAACCCTAAACCCTAAACCCTAAACCCCACACGGCCTAACCCAAGGCTCGGTGGTCTGAAGTCGCATGAAGGCTCCCAACCGAAGTACTATTTAGAATTATGTCTGTCATTATTAGTACTCTTAATATTACTCTTGTTGCTATTGTTGTTGTTATCATTATTACTGCTATTCGGAGAACTGCGATTCAGAGGCTCTTGCACTAAAGAAACAGTCCCGCACAAGAGCATCTTCCCAAACCGTTCAAGCCCTCGCTGGTCCTGAATATATGTTGAAGGACGATAGGGTGGCCGTGGTGCTGATGGAAGCGGGCAAGAACTGCTGCAGCCTCGGGACTGTCTGGCCCGGCTTAGGGTATAGGGTTTAGGGGTTTAGGGTTTAGGGTTGTCTTAGCAATGCAGCCAAGATTCATGCATCTTGTACCGCAGCTGAGACACAATACTCATAGAACCCTGCTGACCTTTTGACCGAACTCCGGTTTCATGGTTCAGGGTTTAGGGTGGGTTTAGGGGTTTAGGGGTTTAGGGGTTTAGGGTGTAGGGCTTCTGGGTTTTTGCTAAGCTCCAATAGACCCTGAACCCGAAGCCTTAATCCGTAAGCAGAAGCTAGAGACTGAAACTTCAATACTCTAATCCTCCCTCCCAAGTCTTATGCTTGCCACCAACACTTCCAAAACCCTGAAGCGGAAACTCCCAAAATTTGAAAATCCAAACCTTCGATTGTACAGGCACGGCCCAAAACTCCAACACCCTAAAACCCCAAACCCGAAACCCTAAACCCTAAGCCCTAAACCCTATAAACCCCAACCTACAACTTGACCCCTGAATCCTAAACAAAGGGGCGTCAAGGAATTATGGGTTTAGGGTTTAGGGTTAGGGTTTAGGGTTATAGGGTTTAGGGTTTAGGGTTAGGGCTTAGGGTTAGGGTTTAGGGTTATAGGGTTTAGGGTTTAGGGTTAGGGTTTAGGGTTATAGGGTTCAGGGTTCAGGGGAACCATTTTAGAAGCCATTGAAGGAACTCACAGGGGAACCCTAAAGCCCTGAAGTGCCGAGGCTTCGCGACTTCCCTGACTACTGCCGCCAGCTTTTTGGCGAACATGGCTTCGGCCCGGGCCTCGGCCTCCGCCGGTTAGGAGTGAAGGGTTTAGGGATTTAGGGATTTAGGGTTTAGGGACTTAGGGATTTAGGGTTTAGGGACTTAGGGACTTAGGGATTTAGGGATTTAGGGTTTAGGGTTTCGGGACTTCGGGACTTAGGGATTTAGGGTTTAGGGTTTAGGGACTTAGGGATTTAGAGATTTAGGGTTTAGGGTTTAGGGACTTAGGGATTTTGGGATTGAGGGTTTAGGGTTTAGGGACTTAATGACTTAGGGATTTAGGGACTTAGGGATTTAGGGATTTAGGGTTTAGTTTAGGACGCCATAGACTTTCAAGCTTCGGGCCATAGGTTTGCGAAAGGTTTTCGAAGATTTTGGCCAAGAGCCCAACCTGACAAAGGCGTTTAAAGGCCCTTAATTAACCGCAAACCCTAAAGCCCAAACGCAACCAAAAGCCCGAGAAACCTGAACCTCAAACACTAAATCCCTTCTCTCCAAACCCTAAGCCCTAAACCCTAGCCCTTAAGTTCAACCTGTTAAAACCGTTATAGACACCTCAACCTCAACCCCAATCCTTGAGCCCTGAACTCCTAAACCCTGAACTCTAAACCGAGACGGACAAGGGCCCACAAGAAAAAAAAAATCGAGACCCTAAACCTTAAACTCTTAAACCTCTAAAAGGCACGGCTCTCTCACAGGTTCTCCAACCCCTGCGGGAGTTCGGCTTCTTCATGGGCCGGGCTCTCGGGCGTCAAAAGATCAGCGCTTGTACGAGGGCTCGGGTTTAGGGTTTAAGGTTCAGGGTTTAGGGTGAGGTAAAGTGAACCCTAGAAAGTCGGAACATGGTCTAGCCTCTGCTTTACAGCCTGTCCATGGGGTCCTATACGGGGTTTATGTAAGGTCTACACAGGAGTCTGGTACGGTTCATAGGGCTTGGGCTTCGTAGGTGATTTGCACCATCAATGGAGTTTGGACCTTATGAGGTCTCAATGTGTTCGGATTATTTCTTGCGGGGTTTAGGGTGTTTGAGGTGCACGGTTTGCCGGGGTTGGGGTGTGGGATTGGGTCGAGTCCGCCGGGTGTGTTGAGTTTGAGGTTTCAGGTGTATAATGTGGGATTTATGGTGCTTGGTCGTTTAAGGTTTATCGAGTTCTGTAGGGTTTACAGGGTTCACCTAAATCCCGAACCCTAAACCCGCCCAAATTCTAAACCCGCATACCCTACACCATGTGAGCACCACTGTCAGATCTAGAAGTTAAGGAAGATTCGGTTCTAGCTAGGGTACCGTTGCAACCATACTTACAACTGCCCATTGAAACCCCAAGCCATCTTAAGGTCTTGTTTGAACATACAGTAGAAACCACGCGAAAAGGATAATCACATGTGTGACGAATGTAAGGGGACCGGAGTAATTGGCAAAATGTCCCCTTCCAGTCCCCTATCTATCTGTCTCTGAGCTTATCCTACCTTACATTACCTTACATTGCCTTGCCTTACTTGTCTGTCAATCATTCATCTGTTCATCTCTCCATTTGTCTGTCTGTCCCCTTCCGGTCCTCATGTCTATCTATCTAGCTGTCTGTTCGTTTGTTTATTCTGTCTATGCATCTGTCTATCTATCTAGCCTTCTATCTGTCTGTCTGTCCATTTGTCTGGCTGTCCGTCTGTCTAGCGGTGTCTGTCTATCTATGTATCTAGACACCCCAAGCGCAGAACCCTAAACCCTACGGCGCCTTCGGTTTTGTGGGCCACTTGGAGTTCACGGGTAGTATTATAAGTAGGGTTATAAGTAGGCTAACCCATATTAGGGGACTTATAACCCCACTTATAACTACTCATGAACCTCCAAGTAGGCCCTAACCCCTATACCCTTGTAGAATCCCTATAGAACCCTTTAAAGGGACCCCTAAAGGAACCCCTCTAACTACCCATGAAACCTGCAAGCAGGTCTCTGTGTCCTCTGGGTCTTTGTGGCGGCCTCAGCTTCGCGGATGCCGAACGCGGGGAAGACAAACTTCAGGGTTTAGGGTTGTAGGGGTTTAGGAGTTTAGGGTTTAGGGTTTAGGGGTTTAGGGTTAGGGTTTTAGTGGTTCAGGGGTTTAGGTAGGTTTGTGTTTAAGTCTTAGGGATTTAGGGGTTTGAGGGTTTCGGGTCTAGGGGGTCCAGGGTTTAGGTTTTAGGGTCGTCATGTTTGAGCATAAATTTCTTGCGGGTTTGTGCTTCATGCGAGTTGTGGTGTGAGGGTGACAGGGCTTTCCGGGACGAAGTTGGATTTAGGGTTTAGGCTTGTTGACTTTCAGCTTCTTATGCCCTCTGGATCATGACGACATGCAGGTTCAAATCAGTTCGACAGCGACCTGATTCCTAAACTACAGCAGTTCTGCCAAGGAAGGTTGCCCTCGCAAAGGCGCAGACATGGATCCTGGGGCATTGTCCAACTTCTTTCGAGCTGCCGCCAAGCTGCACGAATCAGAGCCGGAGGTCCTGCAGACGGTGCCATCGCTCGCAAGGTGCATACCAGAGACGGTTGAGAGCATGGTTCCTCAACACTTGTCGAAGTGCCTTTGGGCTGCCGCGCGTTTGCAGGAAATAGAGCCGGAGGTCCTTCAAGCTGTGCCATCGCTTGCAAAGTGCATGCCGCAGAAAGTGGAGAGTATGAACCCGTCGGCTTTGTCCAACTGCCTGTGGGCTGCCGCCAAGCTGCAGGAAGCAGAGCCGGACGTCGAGCTTCGACAGGGTAGTGAGCGTCTCCCGTATCACCAGAAGGTGGAAAGCATGGATCCCCAAGCAATTTCAAATTGTCTTTGGGCCGCCACAAGTCTTCACGAATCAGCGCCGGAGGTTCTTCAAGCTGTGCCATCGCTCGCGAAGTGCATGCAGACGAAAGTGGAGAGCATGACTGCGCAGCACTTGTCGAACTGCCTGTGGGCTGCNCAGAAAGTGGAGAGTATGAACCCGTCGGCTTTGTCCAACTGCCTGTGGGCTGCCGCCAAGCTGCAGGAAGCAGAGCCGGACGTCCTCGAAGCTGTCCCATCACTCGCAGAGGGCATAGTCCAGAAGGTGGAAAGCATGGATCCCCAAGCAATTTCAAATTGTCTTTGGGCCGCCACAAGTCTTCACGAATCAGCGCCGGAGGT
>BGNK01003020.1:60960-84885 GCA_003297005.1 Symbiodinium sp. clade A Y106 | reverse complement strand
TAATAAAAGAAACATTTAAAAGAATATTTAAATATTCTTTTTATATGATTTACTATTAACCTACTATAACTGTGCTCCATATATAGGTGCCAAACCACAGGCCTTTTAAAACCGGCCAATTTATAGGGTTTCGGGTTTGGGGTCCAAAGCTGCGGTTTTATTTGGAATAAGGCTTAAGTTTAGGACTTAGGGTTTGGGAATTTGGTAGTTTTTGGGCTTTAGGGGGCTCTTGGGCCGGGGGTTTGGGGGGGTAGAGGTTCAGGACTCTGGGGGTCCGGGTTTTGGATTTAGGTTTGGGAGTCTTGTTTGTAAACTTGAGAAGCTGCTTGGGCTTACCTACCTTTGGTTAGTAGAGAATGGAAGAATGGTACTGGTAGTAATAGTAGTTATAATTGTACCCCATTCCTCCATTCCCTACTAACCAAAGGTAAGCTTTGGGTGCTCGTAATTCTCAACGGCAGGGTTTGAATGGTATCACGGCATGTTTCTGTTGTTTGTCACGGGGGGGGTAGGATGTAGACCTGCTTAAGCACCGAAAGCCAAACTCGAAAACCCTTGAGGGAGTCGATGACGTTCGTGCGGAGACCACCCAGAGAACGTGATGGGAAGAATCTAGAGACCGCGGCTACCTACCTAAAGGCTCGTTGAGCCTTCGTTAGGCGTGCAGAATCTTGGCAGGGGTTGAAGTCTTAACTGAGCCCCCAAGAACCAAACTCTAACTCTAAGCCGTGAACCCCCTAATTAACCCTAAACCCCAAACCCTAAAACCTAAGCCCTGAATCCCCACGCCCTCAACCCGGCATTGAAGTTGAAGGGGTTTGGGACAACTGAGGCCTTAAGCCAAGCCAGGCGGCACTAGAGAAGACTCTTGCGGCCTACGTTTCTTGGCACAGGATGGAAGTAACCCCTAGACCCTAAACCCTTCGTATCAGTTCCCCTAAACCCTAAACCCTTCGTATCAGTTTCTTCGCAGAAGCTCTGTAGGGTGGTTATCACCTGCCGCACCACTTTTCTCCTCCATCCCCCTAACCTTAAACTCTGGACTTGAATCTTAAACTCTAATGTAGGAACCTGATTAGAAACCCTGGGCCTATAACCCCAAAATAGTAGGATTCATTTCAGGAATCCTAATAAAGGCCCAAGGTCTCTTAATCAGGTTCCTACATTAGGAAACTCTAAAGACAGGAGCAGAAGCCTAAACCCCCAAAACCTCACAATTAGAGTAACCCTTATAGCCTATAGCAACACCCTTTTGGTAGCCCAGTGTAGTAAACCCCTTTTTGAGCCTTCGAAAATAAACCATGTATAGTAAAATGTTTGAGGGAGATCCAGCAAGCAGCCCTAAACCCAAAACCCCCAACCCTACAGTAGAAGCCCAAAAGTTGGAAACCCAATAGCCTCCATCCTCAAGGGTGCTGCATGGGGAATCCCAGCACTTATTGTCCTTAATCCGGTTTCCGACTTTTTCGGGTTTACCCTAAACCTTAACCCCCAAACCCCAAACCCTAAACCCTAAACCCCCGAAACCCCAAACCCTAAAAACCTAAAACGCCTAAAACCCCAAACCCTAAACCCCCAAAACCCCAAACCCTAAAACCCTAAAACACCTAAGACCCCAAACCCTAAACCCCCAAAGCCCTAAACCCTAAACCCCTAAAACGCCTAAAACCCCAAACCCTAAACCCCCAAAGCTCCAAACCCTAAAACCCTAAAACCCCTAATTCCCCAAACCCTAAACCCCCTAAGCCCTAAACCCAAAACCCCTAAAACGCCTAAAACGCCTAAGACCCCAAACCTTAAACCCCCAAAACCCTAAACCCTAACCCCTAAAACTGGGCCCTAAAACGCCTAAAACCCCAAACCCTAGACCCCCAAAGCCCTAAACCCTAAAACCCTAAAACCCCTAAAACCCCAAACCCTAAACCCCCAAAGCCCTAAACCCTAAACCCCTAACACCCTACAGCCCCTAAAACCCCAAACCCTAAACCCAAGGCGTCAGCGGACAGCGAGGGTCTCGATCGCATGAAGCGGCTGATGACCTCCCTTGGCTCGTGGCCCAAGGCTTGGGCAACGGCCATTATCGCCAAGCCGCCCTTGGGACTTGCAATAGGGGCCTTATTATTAATTACCTATATTAGTCCTTAAGTAAGGTTCCTGATTATAATTTATACTATAGGGGCCTTACTACTTAACTGTATTCTTCCTCAAGGTTCCTTATTGGGACCTAGGGTTAGGGTTCAGGGTTTGGGGATTAGGCTGTATGGATTGGTATCAAGCCGCCCTTGGGACTTGGAGGCTTAGGTTTACGGGATTGGGGTGTGTGGATTGGTATCTCCAAGCCGCCCGTGGGACTTGGAGGTTCGGGGTCAGTGTTAAGCATTTAGGGTTAGGGTTTTGCTTATGGGCTGCATCTTGATAGCAACATCTTGATAGCAACAGCATAAACGTATGTACTAGGTACAGCGCTTCCCAGAGAGCCCAATACCCCTGAATTAAAGAATATAGCTTAAATTATATAGGGCTTCATATTATGATTTAGGCTATATCCCTAACTGAAGGGGTATTGGGCTCGCTGGGTTGTCGTACGCATCATAATTCATTTCCCCCAGCTGCATCCTTCAATGCTGCATCCTTAGCCCCCGAAGCCCCTGCCCGGTATTCTCGAAAACACTTTGCAAGACCTTCATGTAGAAAAAAGCAGCAAAAAACCTTTTGATCCTTCATGACCCCCAAAAAAGCCCAGCCCTAAACCCTAAACCCTAAACCCTAAACCCTAAAACCCTAAACCCCTAAACCCTAAACCCTAAACCCCTAAACCCCTAAAACCCTAAACCCAAAAGCCCAGGTACGCTGCTGCTGGGGATTTCGGATCTGTGGAGAAGATGTTGGCAGAGCTCCGGGCCGCTGACGAGGCTCCCGATGCATCCTGCTTCAAGGCACCGGGGAGGGTTTTTTAGGGTAAAGGGTTTAGGGAGTAGGATCTAGGGTTTAGGGATTAGGATTTAGGATTTAGGGTTTAGGGTTTAGGGAGTAGGATCTAGGGTTTAGGGATTAGGATTTAGGATTTAGGGGCTGGGGTTCAGCTTTCAAAGATTGCGCATCCTGCTTCAGGGCGGGAGCGTGGGGAATTAGGGCTCGGCTCGGGGGTCGGTGAGTAGGGTTGAAGGTCCATGGTTCAGCGATAGAGCTTAGGGTAACCCTAAACCCTAAACCCGAAAAGGGTTTAGGGTTTTAGGGTTTATAGGGTTCGGAGGGGGGTTTAGGGTTTAATGTTTATTTAGGGTTCAGGGGGTGTATGATAGGAATTTTCATTTCAGCGGTTCCTGCGGGTCTCTTATCGACAGGTTTATTTTGTGTTCAAACGGGCTTTACGATTCAGCGTCATAGGCCTGGGTTCAGAGTCTTTACCCTAGGAATCTAAGGACTCATATATTAAGGCTTTTGGGCCCAAAGACCATACTATATAAGGCTTTTGGGCTATTTGGATGCCCAGGGCTAGTACACAAGATCCCACAGCCAATCCTAGATCCTCTCGACATGAGAGGGTCAGTATAGACAGGAAGATGCATGGGAAATCCCCTTGAGCCTCATCGCTTGGTATTCTGATCATCCTGACCTAGTAAGCCCAAGCTCCCTGTCGAGGTGCTCCTTATGGCTTACTACCACAATCAACAAGGAATACATACATACATATCTGTATATATATATATATATATACCATAATTCCCACAGCCTTCCCAGGTGCTCCTTATGGCCTACGCCCGTGGTCCGCGCACCTTGGATGCTCGCGTGGAAGTTTGTTTGGAGCGGCTTTGGGCTGTGAAGACCTCGTCGACGAAGCAAGAAGCTCGGTAACATAGGGGCCTTTAAAGGGTTCCTTTAAAGGGTTCCTTAAACGGGATAAGGATTTAGTATAGGGGCCTTAATAATTACCAATGCTATTTTGGGGGTTCCTTAGTCATTAGTATGATTATAGTATAAGGGGCCCCAAAACCCTGTTTTAATTATGCAGGCCCCTATTATTATGCCTTCGAGGTTGGGGTATTTTAAGAGTTGCTACAAGAACTATAAGGTTGACTAAAAGGTTTGCTATAATAAGGGTTACTACAAGGGTTGCTGTAAGGGTGCCTATAGGTGAATGTAGACCCCTGATTAGTTAATCAACCCTCTTTTTTTTCAGGCCTGAAGATTAGGATCCCGAGCATAAGCCCTTCTGCGGGTTTCTGAGGTAGTGAGGTTAATTACCGCCGGTCTGCCTTCTTGTTTAAGAGGCTAGCATTTTTCATCTGCAGATCCTGCTTTTCATTTGTGTTTTCATAGCAGCCTTATTATTGGGATACATATACCCTAAATCTATACTGTACCTATATCTACATAAGCACTGAAAGGGATCTTGTCATCTCAGGATTTAGGGTAGATGGAGGTCTCGGATTGCCGTTCATCTTGTCCTGAAAGCCGACAGCCCGAACTCTTCAGGGTTTAGGGCTTAGGGTTTCAGCCTTTTAAGCTCAAAGCCCTAAGATCCTAAGCATTCATGGTGTGTTGATAGAAGAATCTATCGCTGAGAATTGGCTTTTGTTCCAACACCGGGCGAAAGATGTACATATGAAAAGAAAAGAACGGTTCTATGTGTGGGGCGTAAGAGCCACTATGCCCTATGAGGAAGAGACCCCAGAAAAGACTTATCATCTGTCATGTCCTGATGTTCGGGTGGTTAAATCCTTAAGAGTAATGTATAGGGAATTCCAGCACTATCTGGCCTTAATCCGGTTTCCAACTTGATTGGGCTTACAGTAAACCCCTCGCACTCAACACTATACCCAAAATGCACATAAGCCTTGATCATTTCATTTTTGACGTCGCGGCCCCGTCGTACACAATACAACCCAAAGCCCCTAAACCCCAAGCCCTCAAGCTTTCAAGCCCCAAGCTTAAACCCTAACACCCCAAAGCCCCGCCGGTAAACGGCAAACCCTACAAACCCTAAACGTACCCCTAACCCCAAAAACCCTACAGCCTTAAACATCAACCCCCGAAGCAAAACACCTCTCAGGAAGAGGCGGAGGTGCTCGGGGATGCGCGCCGCGCGCTGGGCAAAGAGAGACTCCACGGCGCTTTCGAAGTTTCGGCTAGTTGAGAGCTTAAACTAGGCTTCCCTGAAGGGTTTTCAGAAGAGTTCCTTCAAGGGCTCCTTCAGGGTCCTGGTAAAGCTGAATTACCTTAACTTCAAAAAGCCTACTGTTGTAAGGATTTGCATAATGAAATCACAATATGGAGCCCCAAGCAGGTAGGTTTTAAAGCCCCAACCTTAAACCCTAAACTCCTCAACCCCGAAGCCCTACCCCCTTTGAGCCCCTCAACCTCTAAATCCCTAACCCCCCCCCCTCCCAAAAAAAAACTTATCCCAGGAGGTATGACCAATTTCTCAAAATTAAGCCCTAACCCATGAGATATGTTCAGTTTCCCCAGCCCCTAACCCCCTATTCAATCCTTAAACCCAGGAGATATGATCAAGTGGCGCGGAAGCTGGGATTGCGAACTCCTCCGCGAATCAAAGGCGAAAGGCACTCGAGAGCTCGAGTTGTAGGAACCTTCGTCGTCTAAGCAGCGATTTAGGGTTTAAGGTTCAGGGATGTTTAGGGTTTAGGGTTCAAGCTTCAGGGTTTAGGTATGAAGGTTTAGGGTTTAGGGTTGAGGGTTAAGAATTTAGGGTTTAGGGCGCAGGGCTCAGGGTTATGGGTTTAGGACTTAGGATTTTTGTAGGTGGTAGGGTCTAAGGCAAGGTCGAGGGTCTAGCATTTCGCTGGTTGGTGTTCTTAGGGCTCTGTAGGGTTTAGTGAAGTTTAGTGTTTCAGTGTTCAAGACTCAGGCTGTCTGGGCTTCCCGGGCTTGCGGCGTTGGGCATTAAGGTTAGCCTGTTATGGATTCGTACACTCTATGGTATCTTACATTAATAGCCCCTTTGGTTTGGTTTTTGGAACTGGACATGTAAGGAACTTGGCATGAAATTCACCCAGCGGAGTGACGCACACGCGAAGTGTGGGTTGGCGTCGGTTTGGCTGACCCTAGGACAGGCTCACGGTTGCGGGCACTACATGGCATACATTAAGTGGTACTACAGCGCTGGGACCACCTGGTTGATTGCTTCCTCTCCATTTTCTGGCCGAAGAGAACTATGTCTCCAGCTTTCCACGTCATCGCAGCTGCTGCCTCGTTACGAAGTCGTTGCGCAAGAGGCGAACACACGGGTGCTCTGGCGCCTATACCAGAAAGATCGGGCTGTGCGTTCCTTGTTCTGGCTTCTGAAGGTCGCGTGCCAAACATGTTTTACGTTTGCGGTTATTTTAGAAGTCGGAAAATTTATAGCAAGACTATCCTTTAGGCACAGTTCTCCATAGTATGCAGAAACTAATTCCAAGAATTGAGGCCCCTGTGTGGTCACCCCAACGCCCTCAGTTGTTGAGGCTGGGGTTAAGCAGCCCAGCGGCTGGTAACAGACTGGATGTGACTCCACTCTTGAAGGTGCTGTTGTACATGCACGTGCAGACCAGCCGCCGGGCGCATTGTGATGCTATTTGCCTTGCTGAAGTTGATCGACTGTTTGGAGTCTCGACATGTGCCAAGCTCAGCCCTACTCCCTGCTCTCCTTACAGTGTTTATGCTTCCCAGCCGCCCTAACGAGGGCTTTTTCGTGTGTGCGCTTTTCGCAACAGCGTGTTCTAGGCGCATGGCTGCGGACGGCATTGTGCTGCAATGTCTGCCGCAGAAATTGGGGTTTCGCGAACCTGCTAAAGCGCAGTCATTGTGGTCTGATTAAGTAATGTAGGAACCTGAGACTGGGCCTATAACCCCAAAGTAATAGGATTCATATAAGGAACCCTAATAACGTTAGCCGTTAGCATATACCATTTCCATTTTCTAACCATGCACACCCCCCCTAGGCCACTTGAAGACCCAAACCATAACAACCTATACCTCAACCCTAAATCCACCGAAAGACCCACACCAAGACCCCTAGGAAGGAACCACCAAAAGACCCATAGGAAGGACCCGCATAGAAAAAAACAACCTAAACCCCATAGACCAATACCCCCATAGAAAAAACAACCATATTCCCCAACCCGAAATCCCTAACCCTAGAAAATGGAAATGGTATTCTCTAATAAAATAAATATAATGGGAATAAGGTTTAGGAATCAGGTTGAGCAAATAGCATCAACTACTTGTCCACATGGTCGTCTTTCCGTATCAAGCACGCCTCATGTCTTCCAGCATTCACCTCTCAATCGTTGTGGTGCTCACCATATTCTCCTGGACATNAAGCACGCCTCATGTCTTCCAGCATTCACCTCTCAATCGTTGTGGTGCTCACCATATTCTCCTGGACATCACGAAGGCAAGGCGGTTTTATGCTGCCAGTCAGCGCTGGCTACAAGCACCTTCCCGTGCTGTGTCAGTCTCGTTTCACTCTGCCACAGCTTCAACGTGTTGGATTTGTTGGATGCTTTCCCAGAAACATACATAGACGGACTCAGACTGGGCTGATGTTGACCCCTTGGAGGACGAGGACACTCGTATGTCACAATGTCACACAGTTTGTAAGACCACGTTGGTCCAAAACGTAAGTTCTGCAACCAGCTGCAACTGGATTTCGCTTGGGCGGCCGCTTGGTGCACTGAGGCCGGTGCCGATAGTTGAGTCAAAGGTGGGCCGTTTTCCGGCGACTCTTTGCCAGGCACCCTTGCAGTATGTTGCGCAGACGCCTGTGTCAGATGCTTAACATGTCACGACTGCGTCCTAAAACAGCTGGCGCAGTACTGTGTTGAATAATCGCGAATTTCGAACACGACTGCGTAGTTTCGTGGCATCCAGCAGGGGGTGTTCTCACGACAAACTATCCTCGTCGCTGCAATAGCTGCTTCCGCAGGCCGCAGATGCTTTTTGCAGTGTCCGCTTCGACTCCAGGACGGGCCACTCGCCGACGACTGAAGACTCGAACCGCGACGATGTCCGGGCTCTATTCACTACATTGCATCCCGAGATTCTTCGGCAGGCGACGAAACTTGACATCTGGAACCTTGCCGTCAGCGAAGTCGAGGATGTGTTTGACCCAGACACTCCGGTATCAAGGCTATTAGCTTCCAGTTCACAAACAGTTTGGGACACAAAAAGAACAGTAACAGTAGCTCCGAATGAGAAGGAAGCAGCTTTGTGCGGCTCCCGATGTTGCGCTGCGGTTGCCAGCTCTGACCGCGCTGCGAAAGTCTGGAGGAGTATGCGACGGGATTGTTCCTGGAGCAGCGGTGGTATCGGGCGCCCGCCCGTTTCGGTAACCGGGTTGGACCTCTGCTACCATGATTTAGGCGATCAGTTCATTTGGGGTGGGCCGACTCGCGCCTATCGGCGCAGTCTGTACCGACCGCCGCCGTCGTCGCCCTAGTCCTGCTTTCAGCGAGTAACGGTCGTGGACTCTCTCTCTCTCTCATTTTGTCTCTCACTCCTCTTTCTCTCTTTTGGTCTCTCTCTGCTTCTGTCCTTCTTCCCTTTTTCATGCCGGCATCATCATGAGGCCACCGGAGACGCAGCATGAGATGCAGTTCGGCGTACCGCTGGTCGCTCGGGGTGGTCGGGTTAGCAGTCAGTCAGAGTGTCTGGATTCGCTGGCGTACGTCGAAGGATGCTGCAGTGCCTGGATTTCGGGTACCTGCTCTTCCGCACTGCACTTAGGGCATATGCGCCTCTATAATGGCGTTAGTGGATACAGAACGCATTGAGCACAGTCCCGGATCTTCTTGCACTCCTTTTGGAGTACTGCACGTGGCTTGGTTGTAGAAGTAACGCGTGGCCCGCGCGCCTGTGTTGCCGGTCGGCCAACTTTGTCGCGCTGGCTCGCGGAGCAGCGGGCAACCAAGGCCCACTCATGAGAGCGATCGGCGATAGGGCGGAGCCTTAGGTGGGTTGGCCCGCACGTCTATGGCAGAGTGACTACAATTCAGCTGTAAGGGGATGAAATTGCTGGAATGGGGCGGCTATTTCGAGTAATCAATAGTTTCAGTTGCTGGTAAGCATCGGTCATCCCTGCTGCGTCACCTGGCCGCGCTGCGAATTTGTCCGGATTTACTCGATACTGATGTTCGACCCCTTGGTGGAGGTCTGGCTCGGCGGTTCTGCGGTCGTTTCCCGTTTCTGCTTCGTTTCGGGTAGACTGACTCCGTGCCGCTACCCGCTTGTATAGTTGCATCCGACACTATATTGCGGAGGCCTTCAAATCTCTTTCTTAGATTGCCGGTGATGGTCAGTCGGGAATATGTCACGTTGGGGGGAGGGGGCCCTCAAAGGCCTTGCAGCGCATTGATTCGAGCTAGTGGTTCCTTATAAAGGGATCTATCAAGGGTTCTATAAGGGATCCATAGTAGGGTTCCATAGTATAGGGGCCTTAACAATTAGAATAGGGTTTTGGGGGCCCATTATATTATAATTATTATAAGGAGCCCCCAAAATAGCATACATAATTGTTAAGCCCCCTATGGTAGCTTTTATGACATGTGGAAAAGAATCCTACACTCTAATTACATCAAATGCCAATATACTAGTAACTATATTATATATACATGCATACTTATATGCATCTACACATACGTATGCATGATTATTTCCAGAAGCTATTCGTGCAAAGCCAGCAAAAGTCTTTGTTTGCTGCTCCTGTCGTCGGCTCAGGCCTCAAATGGCACCCCGTCGCTTGCTGCCTTCTTGGGCTTTGGGGCTATCGGATGGGGGAAGTCCACCTAGGATTTACGGCGCCTCTGGCGCTTTCAGCCTTAGGAGTTTATGATAGCACGCCACTCCATACCAAGATCTTGAGTGCCAAAACCCATAACTTAAAGCCTACCTACAAGGTCCTACACCCTCAGCCCCAAATCCATACTAAACCCTGATCCCTAAACCCCTAAACCCCTAAACCCTTAAACCCTGAATGGGTAGGTGCGGTGTTTTATCCTGGAGGGAGGTCGGGTGAAAGGTCTAGGTTTTAGAGTTTGGGCGCCGGGAGCCGTACCCTTTAAAGGGGACCCTACTCTAGAACCCTAGAGCCTATAGTGCCCTTAAAAGGAACCCTCTTCGAGTTCTTAAGGCCCCCCTCACCGGGACCCATCCTCTGATGCCATGGGAAACGGCCCCTCCGCGGAGCTTCAACTTTGCCCCTGCCTTGGGGTTTGGGTTTGGGATTTGTGGTTTAGGGTTTAGGGTTCAGGGTTTAGGGTTCAGGGTTTAGGGTTTAGGGTTTACGGTTGGGTTTGGGATCTGTGATTTAGGGTTTAGGGTTTACGGTTGGGTTTGGAATTTGTGGTTTAGGGTTTAGGGTTTACGGTTGGGTTGAGGAGTTGTGGTTTAGGGTTTAGGGTTTACGGTTGGGTTTGCGATGTGTGGTTTGGGAATTTATGGGTTCTGCTTTTTGAGTTGTCGGGTTTATAAACCCTAACCCCTAAACCCCGGACCCTAGACCAAAACAAATTCCAACCCTAAACCCTAAACGAACTCCTAAGCCCCAAGACCGACACCCCGAAACCCTGAACCGCAGACCCCAAACCACAAATCCCAAACCCTTAAAACCCCAAAACGAGGGACCTTTTAAGGGGGATCCCAACCCTAAAACGGGCTATATAATGGGTATAGAACAGCTATATTAATGTTATATGCCTAGGGATCCTTGTTAAGTGTGGAGTAGTGTATATGAACATTGGCCTTTAGGGGAAAGTTAAAGTGCCGTAGTCAGGGTTGTATAGGGTGCTGCTGACATGTTTTTCTACATTCCCTAACCGGCCACAACAGGGATGGAGTCCATGCGAGTGTTTCCTTGTTCTGGTATCCGACTAAAAGTTTCTCAACCTCGTGGGGGGGGGTCTATAGTCGCTGTCTAGTACCAACGCTTGGGCCATTTGGACTGTTAGGCTTAAGCCCGAAAACCTAGACGTTAGATCCGAAACCTGCACCCCAGAGCCGAACCCCCAAACAACCCTCAACCCTACATCCTAAAAAGCATCCGGCCCAGGCACTTGCTTTGGTGGCCGACCACGAGCGTCGACGGCGGCAACTCAGCATGATTATTCATTAGGTTGGAGGGCTGTTTAGGGATTCAAGCGTTTTGGGGCTAGGGCTTAGGAGTTCATAGGGGTCATGAGGGTTTTGGGGTTGGGCTTGGGTTTGCAGTGGCTTCTATGTTGAAAGGTTCGCCCGACGTCGATTAAGGGCTTTGGTGTTAGGGTTGGAAGCCTCAGCCAAGTTGTTTAGTCTAGATGGGGTCATCAGGGTGTTAGAGGATTCTTCTTCCCCTGGATCCAAACTGCAAACACTCGCATAAACCCTAACCGACAAACCCTAAATGGGCCATACCCAGAGGGCCCAAGTCGTTCCTTGTATAAGGGGTACCAGGCTCTTTGGGAAAGGCGAAGTGGACTTCAGGGTTTGAAAACGGCTTCGCTATGAACCACAGTTATGGACGGCGAGATAATTAATTACGAGTGAATGCATGGTGGCTCAGGCATTGTGCGATTCCCAAATCATTCGTGAAACGCCCAACATCTGGACAGGCAATTGCGCTCCATCGGCATTGCAGCCACGATCCCAGCACTTCACCTTGAGTTTAAGGTTCCGGGTCTTCCGACCTTCGGAAACCTCGATCTTTGAGACACGGGTTGGAACATGCACTTAGTCGCCGCTTCAGTGAGCGTTTATAGGCATGTGCAGGGTTTCAAAATGATCCTGTGTCGGTCGTTTAAGGGTTCCTTCAAGGGTACCCTTAAGGGTCCATCTAAAGGTTCCTTCAAGTTCCTTCAAGGGCCCCTGGTAGGTCCTAAAGAGCATCATGTCGTGCTGTGTTCGAATCTTGGACCTTGGAGCTTTGGCCCAGGGCTACTGTACCGTGGCCCTTGGATTTGAAACCCTCAGCCCCAAAAGCCCTAAAGCTCTTACGTAACCTTTTAAAGGAGCCTTTGAAGGAACCCCCTAACCCTAATTTGAAGACCCAACTTCCTACACCCCCAACTGCCCTCCAGTATACCCCAACTACCCAATTGAGCCCCACAAGGACTCTATTAAAGGGCCCTCGGAAGGGGGTCCGGGTTACCCTAAACCCCAAACCCTAAACCCCAAACCCTAAACCCTAAACCCTGAACCCTAAACCCCAAACCCTAAACCTCTCTACCTATGTATATTTAAACCTTATAGTCTTCGTGGCTATTGATCAAATTTTCGTGGCCATTGATCAAAATTCGTGGCCATTGATCAAATTTTCGTGGCCATTGNTACCTATGTATATTTAAACCTTATAGTCTTCGTGGCTATTGATCAAATTTTCGTGGCCATTGATCAAAATTCGTGGCCATTGATCAAATTTTCGTGGCCATTGATCAAATTTTCGTGGCTATTGATCAAATTTTCGTGGCCATTGATCAAAATTCGTGGCTATTGATCAAATTTTCGTGGCCATTGATGAAAATTCGTGGCCATTGATCAAAATTCGTGGCCGTTGATCAAATTTTCGTGGCCATTGATCAAATTTTCGTGGCCATTGATCAAAATTCGTGGCCATTGATCAAATTTTCGTGGCCATTGATCAAAATTCGTGGCCATTGATCAAATTTTCGTGGCCATTGATCAAAATTCGTGGCCATTGATCAAATTTTCGTGGCCATTGATCAAATTTTCGTGGCCATTGATGAAAATTCGTGGCCATTGATCAAATTTTCGTGGCCATTGATCAAAATTCGTGGCTATTGATCAAATTTTCGTGGCCATTGATCAAAATTCGTGGCTATTGATCAAATTTTCGTGGCCATTNTTTCGGCCCTAGGGTTTGGGCCTTAGGGTTTCGGCCCTAGGGTTTGGGCCTTAGGGTTTCGGCCCTAGGGTTTGGGCCTTAGGGTTTCGGCTCTAGGGTTTGGGCCTTAGGGTTTCGGCTCTAGGGTTTGGGCCTTAGGGTTTCGGCCCTAGGGTTTGGGCCTTAGGGTTTCGGCTCTTGGGTTTGGGCTAGGGTTTGAGCCTTAGGGTTTTGGCACTAGGGTTTCGGCCCTAGGGTTTGGGCCTTAGGGTTCTCTAAAGTTTGGGCCTTAGGGTTTCGGCTCTAGGGTTTGGGCATTAGGACAAGCGACAGAGCAAGGTCATGTAAAGGTTGTATATCGTAGGACTCCAAGAAATCCTCAAAGCGATGTACAGGTTTGTCGAGCTTCGTGCAGTAAGCTCATATCTGATAGCTGTCGTTGCTGTCATGAAGCGANGTTTGTCGAGCTTCGTGCAGTAAGCTCATATCTGATAGCTGTCGTTGCTGTCATGAAGCGATGTCGTGCTTGTCTCTTCTACTTGTCTTCTACGGCTTTTGTGACTTTGAATTTCTACCTCTCGACTTGTGAACGCTCCTTTCCGTGCTGGCCGAGAGATATGCTGCCTCAGATGTCTGTTGTGTAGTTTCTGTCTGAAATCGATGTTATGNCCTCTCGACTTGTGAACGCTCCTTTCCGTGCTGGCCGAGAGATATGCTGCCTCAGATGTCTGTTGTGTAGTTTCTGTCTGAAATCGATGTTATGTTCTGTCAAGCTTTAGCGTCAATAAATATCTCAACAGTTGTTTGGTACGTTCTTTAAACTAATGGATAAGATTAATTGTTCATAGTATGTAAAAGATTGTTTGTTGAAGTCAAGCTGAAATAAATAAAACCGTTATTCCTAATGTNATAGTATGTAAAAGATTGTTTGTTGAAGTCAAGCTGAAATAAATAAAACCGTTATTCCTAATGTGAGGGGATTCTATGGGCGGGTGGGGTTTTTTCTGGAAGATAGCTTGACAAGAAATTGCTAAAGTCAGAGCTGCTGAACCCTAAACCCTAAACCCTAAACCCTAAACCCCTCTACCTATTGTAATTTAAACCCTATAGTCTTCGTGGCGGTTGATCAAAACTCGTGGCGGTTGATCAAAACTCGTGGCGGTTNTACGTTCTTTAAACTAATGGATAAGATTAATTGTTCATAGTATGTAAAAGATTGTTTGTTGAAGTCAAGCTGAAATAAATAAAACCGTTATTCCTAATGTGAGGGGATTCTATGGGCGGTGGGGGTTTTTTCTGGAAGATAGCTTGACAAGAAATAGCTTGACAAGAAATTGCTAAAGTCAGAGCTGCTGAACCCTAAACCCCAAACCCTAAACCCTAAACCCTGAACCCTAAACCCTAAACCCTAAACCCTAAACCCTAAACCCCAAACCCCAAACCCTAAACCCTAAACCCCAAACCCCAAACCCTAAACCCCAAACCCTAAACCCCNCCCCCCCCCCCCCCTCAAGGCGGAAACTTTAAGACTCGAAGTCCGAAGAGTCCCGGACCCTGGGCTCTCCGAGCCTCGACACCTTCAGCCCTATAACTCTTTGGTTCTTAGTAGGGAATGGGGTTCCTTTGAAGGGTCCTATAGGGGTTCCATAAGGGGTCTTAGGGTATCTATAGTCCCTGTTCGGTTCTTAGTAGGGAATGACTTTTATTGGGGATTATATAGGGACTACTATAGGGGTCCATTCCCCCATTCCCTACTAAGCACCAGACAGGTAAACCCTACTCGTAAGAGCAGTGAGAACCGGAGCCCTCGAAACAAAAACAAGCCCTAAACCGTTTAGGGTTTGGAGTTTAAGGTTTGGAATTTAGGGTTTGGGGGTTAGGAGTTTCAACTTTTAAACAGGGCTGCAACCTCGAACACACTCTGCACCAATGCCCTGCACCCTAAACTCT
Organism: Symbiodinium sp. clade A Y106; assembly: GCA_003297005.1. Taxonomy (NCBI): domain Eukaryota; class Dinophyceae; order Suessiales; family Symbiodiniaceae; genus Symbiodinium; species Symbiodinium sp. clade A. Next base: position 70,121 of record BGNK01003020.1, on the reverse strand, counting down.
AAACCCCCGTCCCCTGTGCGTTTCAATCTGAGTAGGGCACTTCGAGGGAGACTTAACCTGCCGCAGATGATAATTAGGGTTTAGGGTCTAGGGTTTAGGATACGAGAACCCGTACGCCCTACTTTCTCGGATGTACGGCCTCTGTGGCTCTACCATCAAGGGTTTCTTCTTGGCGTCCTGGACGATACAAAGATACATAGAAGCAGATTCGAAAGCATTTGTGGATGCAGGCACGGAGAGAGCTGTTCAAAGCCATTTAGTGCTTCACTTCGATGTGAACAAAACCATCGTGATGCTGGCGCCCTGCCTAACATGGATCCAGGGGTTGCAGGGCTTAACATTGAGATTTCGAATTTAGAGCACATGTTTTGGCGGCATTCAGAACTGAGGTGCGGACGTGGGAACTTGGCTCGCGGGCTTCAGGAGTTCAGGGATTGGGTCCAGGTTCGGTGGGTTCAGGACCCGGATCCCGGAACCCTCAGCCCAAAACGTGCGAAGTTGAGGTCTATTGAACTCGATTTTGGCAGGGACCCGTGTAATACAGGCCCTCATAGATCGGGCCTTTTGAGAGTCACCCCAAGTCCAAACGAAATTGGTTTAACAAAGCCCCATGTCGAGAAATCCGATTTTCAGAGCCGGGGGCCAGAGTTTATTTGGGGGTTTAGGGTTTAGGGTGCAGGGGTTTACGGGTCCGAAGCCATGAGAGACACTCACCGAAGAAGAAGGCAAGGCATCAAACCCTAAATCCTGAACACCGCAGCCCACACCATCTTCCAACGCTTGGGGTTTAGGGGGTTTGGGGCTAGGGGTTTCATATGGTGAAGGCTTTCTAGGGCCAGGGCTCGGATTTAAGGCATCTTTGATTTGATCCCTGTCTATTTAGGATGTCAAAGCCTGTCCTTCAGGATACCATTCAGAACATTCCGCCTGGAGACGTGTTGAATGGCAGCTTCTTTGCAAGTCGGTTCTTTTCCTTCTGTGGAGTTTTCAGGTTTATCTCAACCCCAAACAACCTAAGTTCTCAAGGAGAACTACTAAGGAGCCCCAACATGCCATTTTGCCTTGATAGTTAGAGTCGGGATACTCTTCTGATCATCAAGGCTCCTGTACTTTATGGTCTCCTTAGGAAGAATTTGTTCTAAACCCTACCCTAAACCCTAAACCCTAAACCCCAAGCCGCAAGCCCTTAAGGTTCAGGGCCTCGAGTTTCGAGTTTAAGGGTTTGTGCCTGGGGGAGAGATTGGGTCTTGGGCTTCGGGCTTCTGTTTTCGGGTCTGGGATTTCGGGTTTCGGGTTTAGGGTTTAGGGTTTCGGGTTCAGGATTTAGGGTTTAGGGTTTAGTAATTTAGGGTTTAGGGTTTAGTAATTTAGGGTTTAGGGTTTCGGGTTTAGGGTTTAGGGTTGAGGGGATTGGTACAAGGCAACACTGGTTTCCTCGTGATTCTATATTGAGACTGCATTGGAGTTGCAAGCTGCTGTATTCTATTCCTCAAAGACATGGTTACGGGGTTCTAGCCGACCCCAAAGGACTCTGAACGAACTGATTGGCAGAGTGTTGGCTTATGGGACCACGCATCCGAAAAGTCCGGGGCTTAGGCAGGTTTGCGGGTTGGTGGAACCCTAAACCCGAAATAAGGTTTGGGGTTCCATCATACAGGTTAAGGCTGCTGAGCTGGGTTCTCCTTAAGGGTTTAATTTAAGTTACCATATGAAGGTTCTGTAGTATTTGACTACAGATGTCTACTAGGGTAGCTTCAGTTAAATCCCTTAGCAAGAACCCAGATTAGATTTGAAACCTTCCTAGATTCCGTAACGATGCAATAACTGCGTCCCGCACCCTGTGCCTCGATCCCTCTCCCTACCATTGCTTCCCTAAAGCGAATTAAGAATTGGGAGAGTTAGTAGGTATGTGATAGTTGCGGGGGTTCTACCCCACTCATTCACAGGTGGATAGTGTTAGAACAGATGTGTGAAAACCGTTACTATTGCACGTCTGGTGGACTGTCACTCGGTACGAGCAGTACCCAAACTATAGACCCTCCAGCAGCACCCCTAAACCCTAAACTCTACAGAGTGTCCGGGGAAGCCCAGTCCTTTTGAAATCCAGAGCCCAAACCTGACGCCGCGACCCTAAACCGCAACCTTTAACCTCCCTATGCCGTTTAGGCCCCAAGCCCCAAGCCCACACCCAAACCTAAACCCTAAACCCTAAACCTTAAACCCAAACCTGCACCGAAGCCCTTGTTGTGAGGCGATTTCTAAGAGCCCTGCAACACCCTCCTGGAACCCCTCCAGAACCCCAAGTTTCTCTGAACCGCCCCCAAAGCCCTAAAAACCCGAAACCTGAACGCTAAAGCCCTAAACCCTAACCTCTAAGGGCTTTGCCTGAAATCCTACAGTTGCAAGGCATCCTTTCAGAGTGCGCGTGGGGGCGACAGGTGGAGGGCGCCAACGGCGACGTGACGAAACTTGCTCAAACAATGCTCGGGCCAGGATCTTTTCTGGGGGGGTTTTGGGGGTTATGGCCTAGGGTTGAATTAGCCCGAGGATTGCTTTCGGGGGTATGATTTTTTTTCCGGAAATTGTCAAGGTTTCTTCGTGGGCTTGTAAAGCTTTCTAGTGAGAGCATTGTATGTCGTTTCTTGTGGAGGTTTATTACTTGTACTACTCCTCCTTTGGTGCCTTTGGGGTTGCCTCTAGTCCGAACTTGAATTCGGAGAAGGGGTCCCTGATTAGTTTCACATGTAGTTTTTGGAAACCTAGATTGGCACGGATCCCGTCTGGGTGGTGGTGTAGTGGCCTAAATAATTGGAGTAGGGCTTCGGGCTTGTTGAACAGAGTATGCAAGGACTGTAAGAGGAGATTCTCTTACTTCTTTATGCGGCAGTCCATACCCGTTTTCGAGTTTGGGCTGTAGAGTTTAGGGCCTAGGTTTTGGAGATGAGTTTGGTTCGAACATGTACAGAGGTGTGATGAAAGCAACGGAGTTTAGCGTTAGCTGTTAGCTTTAGGGTTCAAGGGGTAGGGTTTACATATCCTCTCATGGTTTGTTGACTTTCGGTTGTCTTTGCTGCAGGCACTGCGGCATTAAAGAGTGTGCACAAGAGCCAGAGGCAGCTTCCTCTGAGGCTCCTTCCATGCCCCGTAGCCGCAAGGACCCTCCCTTTTTAGGAGGCCCTGCCACTGCTAAACGGTTTTGGGGCAGCAAGGCCCAGCCTGCCCTCCCTCTTCTCTCCAGGGCAGATTTCGAGACTGAAGCCCTCAGACCAGCTATGGACCGACTATCGGTCGGTACCCAGAGGGCCTGCGAAGGCCAGCTCAAGTGCTGGCGCCTCTTTTGCAAGGACAACCACGCAGATGAAGACCTCTTGATGGATTTTCTCCTACACACCGCGGTCAACGGGGGCAAGGCCCCTGGAGGAAGGCAGCCTCCTTGAGGGAGAGGTGACGAAGAAGCCAGCTGCCAAGAAGGCAGGTGGTCACTCAAATGCAAGCCCAAGAAGCCGTCTGGGGGTTTGTACGTCTCGGATGACGTCTGCCACGAGGCTATCTGCTACTGGAAGAGCCTCGGCATCGACCTTAAAAAGGTGGCCATTTTGCAACACACCCACACACACACAGATTCCACAGCTACGGTCGAGCCTTGGAAACCGAGTCGTTTGCGTGGAGCCTTTGCTGCAAACACACAGCCTTAACCCGCTTGCTAACTTCCCCTTAAACCCTAAATGCCTAGAGCCTGAAGCCTCAACCCTAAAGCGCATCGCTTATGGACCCTTCAGGGAGGCCAAAAAGGATCCTTGTGGAAGCCTCAAGAGGCCCTCGACTCCGAGTCGACTCCTTAGGGAGACCCCTTAAAGGAGGACCCTTCTGAACCGTACTTAGGGCTCTCTTAAAAAGGGACCCTATTGAGAGGGTCTAGATTCTAGATCCCCACTCCCCAGGGTCCTAAAAGGTTACTAAAAAACCGAGTTCAGAGCTTTCTGGGTGTCGGGGTTCTTAAACTTTAACGCTTTTTGTAAGGCTGTGTAGCCTTGAGATTATATTTGGCTTGTTTGTATGGGTTCATACGGTCCTCCTTCGAGGTTTGGTACGGTTTTGCAGGTTTCGGGTAGGATTTAGGGTTCCTTTTTTTCGCATTGGCTTTGGGGTTCAAAAAATTGCCCCTAGTCGGCAGTATTCAGGGACACTTCACTAGAGGGTTGGGTGGTCTCGGGTTTGGGGCGAAGGGTTGCTGGTTGGGAGATACGGTCTGGAGGGTGTGATGTGTTGGAAGTTTGAGCTCGTTTGGGTTGCAGGGTGTCAGAGCCTCTCTTCGCAAGTGTGTATTTACATGCCCCACCGTGGTACCAGAACTGCCGACACGTTTTTACGGCCAAGCTTCCGCAGTTAGACGACGGATGCAATTAGCAATTTCAGGAGCGCCCTAAGACCTGTACCTACACTCTAAGCCTTTAAGCCGTGAGTGGTAAACCCTGAACCCCCAAATCCCTAAATCCCTACCCCCCCCCCCCCNCTCTGGATGTTACAATGTTCAGAGCGAAGTTTCAAGTTCGAGGGATTGTGGGTTCTCTGCCCCTCGCCCCAAGGCCGAGAGGGCCGAGACCATAGAGCGCATCCTAAACCCTAAACCCTAAACCTTAAGCCCCTAGATCCTAAACCCCAAAACCCTACCCCGAGCCCCAAGCCCGAAAGCAAGCAGCTATCCCGGCCAGACCGGCGGATTCCGAGGAGCTTCTGCAACTTGGCTGTGTTGCGTTGTTTCGGGTTAGGGGTTTAGGGTTGAGGGTTGAGTCTTGAGGGTTCAGGGTAAGCCATTTGAGGGTTAACCTTTCGAGGGTTTAGGATCCATAGTTGGTGTTACATACATTGACATGCATGCATGCATACATCATACTGGCGTAATATACATATACATATACATATACAAGTACTTATACATGGACATGTACAGGCGCAGGCATGTGTGTGTATATATATATATATATTTATATGTGTCTGTATATATGTATATGTAGATATATCACATATTCCGACATGATGAATGAAAGGTTTCTGACCCCAATCAATCCTCAGTTTCTTGTTTACTGCAAGGCAGCAAAGGGAATTCACGTTGACATGGTCAATTCCCGACTTCATCGATGCTTACGTTTCGCTTTAGTTGACCAGACCGTACCCAAACGCGCAAGCCTCAGACTTTCACGCAAGGCCCAGCCTCACGCAGTTTTCCTATCGTCTCCATTGCAGTTTCTTGTTTTGGCTTACCCAAATATCTAACTAGGATCCGAAAAGGCAACACAATGGAGACTACAGGTAGTATGCTAAGCTTGTGCTGCAGGATCGGCAAAAGCCTGCGCACAAGCGTGGAACATCCTAAGGGCCTGCTTCAAGACACCCGCCACCCTAGAGTAAACTCACACCCCTAAGCCTAAACGATTCTCGGTCTCTCAACTCAAAACCTGCGACCTTAACGCCCCAAGCACTACACCAAGGAGCTACCTGGAATATCTGGAGCTTTCCCTGCCGGGAAAAGCCAAGGACATGGGTGCTTGGGTTCTGGGTGTTGAAGTACGGTTGATGATTTAAATCCTGCATTACCCATAATAAGGAATATAGTTACCATACTTCCCATAGTCTAGGGTCATTAAGGTAATGCAGGATTTCTATCATCAACCGTATGGGATGATCCCGTTCAGAGCCTGAGGCTCTGGGCCCAGAAAGACGGGCAGAAGCTTATTAAAGACTTATTGCTGATACGGACGTCACGATGGCTGGACCATCTCTGACTCTGACTAGCAACAGCTGCAGTACCATCACGCAACAACCATAGCAGCAGTAGCAACTACGATGCCATCGAAACTTAATCACTCTACCCATGCCGCTGCCGCTGCTGCTGCTGCTGCTGGTGCTGCTGCTGCTGCAGCTGCTGCTGCTGCGCTGTTACTATGACGACGGCCACTGCTGGGACTCATTTGTTTCTAGGGAATGGTGGACTCACAGACGTTTGGCGGCAAGGCCGCTGCTTCCATACTAGTACAGTACTCGGAGCAACTCCAAATAGTAATGGTAGTGAAAAGATCGTCACAGTGACAATGACACGAGCTCTTTACTTCACAAGCGGCATTCATAAAAGTTCGGCTGCAGGACATGAAGAAGAAACGGGAGCAGGCTCACATGAGACGGTTGGGGAGGAGGGTTCAGGCTTTGTGTATACTTTCCTGGCCCCCAAATCCTGAACCCTCGCCGTAGCCGTAGAGGAAACCATGGTGTACCACTTCCGGAAGCCTGGTCCGAACCCGAAAACATCAGCACCCTGTAGATTGTCATCTTTAAGGCCTCCAGCCCCAGACTCCAAAGTCGCAAATGCTGCTTGCCATAACAAGATCATACATGAAAAACCCTAAACCCAAAGTAAACCCTAAACCCAAAAACCCTGTAGAATGCACAAACGAAGCACATCAAGAACCTGCAGCAAATCCCATAACTGTGCCCCGAAGAAGATCTGGAAGAAGTAGTTTCCCAAACCAGAACCCTTCTAAGATCCGAAATGCCTATACTAAAGCCTTCCTCCTAATCCCGGCAAACCCAGTAGGGGAGCCCTACTTGCACAGATTTGCACACGCACCACCTTTGCACTACTGAAGGCTTCTTCGTTTGTGGTAGGTGTGCCCGCACTGCCGGCCTCCTTTTGGGCATCGAGGAGCGGGGCAGGAACGAAGTGCGGAGAGAGGTGCTCCGACGGCTGCTAAAGGACGAACCCTACACCCTAGACCCTAAACCTAAACCTAAACCCTAAACCCTGGAGGCTGCACTCCAGGAGCCGACCTGCTTTTTATGCCCCTCTGGCACCACTTGGAGAAAGTTGGCTTCGTGGTGCTGTGCAGAGAAAAACCGGAAAAGGGTTTAGGGTTTAGGGGGTAGAACCTTCAAGGGAACCCTTATAGTAAGATCTGAAGCCTCTAGCTCATAGAACCCTGCCGGTAGGGTCCTCAAACAGGAAACCTACGAGTAAGATTTTCTAAACCCTAAACTCTTTTCCCTAGGGCCCTACTGTAGCACCTTTAGAAGGAACTTTATCGTAGAATTCCATAGTACCTTTAGAGGATCCCTTAAAGGAGCCCATAAACGAACCCTTTATAGAACCCCATAGTACACCGTAAAGGCTTACCGTAGGAACCTGATTAAGAAACCCTGGACCCCAAAACCTCAAAATAGTAGGATTCATATAAGGAACCCTAATAAAGGCCCAAGGTTTCGCAATCAGGTTCCTACATTATGGGTAATCCGGGATGTAGTAGTACCTTAAACCCCTAAACCCTTAAACCCCCAAACAGAGTACCTTAAAGTAGAACTCTGATGGAATTGTCGAAGCGCCAAGCACCCTTAAAGAAGCTCGGTACTCCGGATCCGACATCCGGGAGCCCTCAAGCTCAGAATGATTTTAACCCATACCCATAGGGTTTAGGGTTTCGGGGTTTTAGGGGTTTAGGGTTTAGGGGTTTAGGGTTTAGGGGTTTAGGGTATAGGGGTTTAGTTGAGGGGTTTAGGGTTTAGGGGTTTAGGGGTTTAGGGGTTTAGGGGTTTAGAGTTTAGGGGTTCAGGGTTTAGGGGTTTAGGGTTTAGGGGTTTAGGGATTTAGGGTGTGTCTGGCGAGGTCGCGCGCTCGGGTGTGAAGCACCCCGGGCCGCGCGCTCGCGTTGCTTGTAAACCCACCCCGGCCACCCAAACTATACTCTATTAGGGTTTAGGGTTTNCCCGGGCCGCGCGCTCGCGTTGCTTGTAAACCCACCCCGGCCACCCAAACTATACTCTATTAGGGTTTAGGGTTTCTTAGCGTATTTTCTTTTGCATTATTTCTATTCTGGTGTGATTTCAGATTTACTTACCTTTCTGGCTCCTGGCCTTTCGAAAAAAATGATTAATTCAGGTAGGTTCGGGTTGGGCGTAGGCTGCGGCTGGGAGTAGCCTCGGCCCTTTTCGGGCCTCCGGCATGGCAGGGCTTGCTCGGCCCTTCAAACGTTTCGTTTGAATAATGCTCCTCCTGAGCTCTAGAAACCTGAAAATATTCGTATTCTAGTATTTAAGAGAAGAAGGAGTAGACCTCGACATGGGCACTCGGCCTAATCAAAAATGGGCATGTTTATATGCAGGGCATGATAAGCAAAAACTAATCCAATTTTCCGATTCCTAAATTCTAAACCCTATATTCATATTCTTGACCCCTGAATCCTGAACTAAACCCTAAAATCCTAAATCCACCCTAAATCCTAAAACCCTAAGTCCTAAAATCCTAAACCCTAAAACCCTACATCCTGGAATCCTAAATCCTAAAATCTAAAACCCTGAATCCCAAAATCCTAAACCCTAAAACTTTAAATCCTAAAATCCTAAATCCTAAACCCCAGAATCCTAAATCCTAAAACCCTAGAATTCACAAGAAGAACAAGCCTCCTCGAAATGGTCGCTCAGCCCAGTTAAATATGGCATTTTTATAAGCAGGGCATGATAAGCCAAATTCGACCCTCAATCTTCCGATTCAAAACTCCGAAACCTAAAACCCTAAACCCTAAATCCTAAACCCTACAAACCTAAAACCTAAAATCCTAAACCCTAAGACCCTAAATCCTAAAATCCGAAATCCTAAACCCTAAAACCCTAAATCCTAAAATCCTAAACCCTAAAACCCTAAAACCCTAAATCCTAAAATCCTAAATCCTAAACCCTAAAAACCTAAAACCCTAAATCCTAAAATCCTAAATCCTAAACCCTAAAACCCTAAATCCTAAAATCCTAAATCCTAAAATCCTAAACCCTAAAACCCTAAATCCTAAAATCCCAAACCCGGAAACCCTAAATCCTAAAATCCTAAGCCTCCCTTTCACATGTATATTTAAACCTTAATGGAATTCGTGGGCAAGGCAATTTTTTCAAGACCAGCCTTAATGGAATTCGTGGGCAAGGCAATTTTTTCCGACCAACCTTAATGGAATTCGTGGGCAAGGCAATTTCACCAACCTTAATGGAATTCGTGGGCAAGGCAATTTTGACCAACCTTAATGGAATTCGTGGGCAAGGCAATTTCGGACCAACCTTAATGGAATTCGTGGGCAAGGCAATTTCGGACCAACCTTAATGGAATTCGTGGGCAAGGCAATTTCGGACCA
>BGNK01003020.1:48497-60769 GCA_003297005.1 Symbiodinium sp. clade A Y106 | reverse complement strand
AAGGCAATTTCGGACCAACCTTAATGGAATTCGTGGGCAAGGCAATTTCGGACCAACCTTAATGGAATTCGTGGGCAAGGCAATTTCGGACCAACCTTAATGGAATTCGTGGGCAAGGCGATTTCGGACCACAGGGTTTGGGCCTTAGGGTTTCGGCCCTAGGGTTTGGGCCTTAGGGTTCGGCCCCAGGGTTTGGGCCTTAGGGTTTCGGCCCTAGGGTTTGGGCCTGGGTTTGGGCCTTTGGGTTTCGGCCGTAGGGTTTGGGCCTTAGGGTTTCGGCCCTAGGGTTTTCGGCTCTAGGGTTTGGGCCTTAGGGTTTCGGCTCTAGGGTTTGGGCCTTAGGGTTTCGGCCCTAGGGTTTGGGCCTTAGGGTTTCGGCCCTATGGTTTGTGGGCCTTCGGGTTTGGGCTAGGGTTTGGGCCTTAGGGTTTTGGCACTAGGGTTTCGGCCCTAGGGTTTGGGCCTTAGGGTTTCTCTAGGGTTTGGGCCTTAGGGTTTCGGCTCTAGGGTTTGGGCCTTAGGGTTTTGGCACTAGGGTTTCGGCCCTAGGGTTTGGGCCTTAGGGTTTCTCTAGGGTTTGGGCCTTAGGGTTTCGGCTCTAGGGTTTGGGCCTTGGGGTTTGGGCCTTAGGGTTTGCTCCTTAGGGTTTCGACTCTAGGTTTTGGCCTTAGGGTTTGGGCCTTAGCGTTTGGGCCTTAGGGTTTAGTGAAACTTTGTATTTTCTTAATGTTTTGGGTTTCTCTGGGTGGGTGGGTATTATTCGAAGTCGAACTTGTAAGCTCGACTAGAAACTGCTCGATCCGGANTTAGGGTTTAGTGAAACTTTGTATTTTCTTAATGTTTTGGGTTTCTCTGGGTGGGTGGGTATTATTCGAAGTCGAACTTGTAAGCTCGACTAGAAACTGCTCGATCCGGAGCTGCTGAATCCTAAAACCCTAAATCTTAAAATCCTAAATCCTAAACCCTAAAACCCTAAATCCTAAAATCCTAAACCCTAAACCCCAGAATCCTAAATCCTAAAACCCTCGAATTCACAAGAAGAAGGAGGACTCCTCGATATGGTCACTCGGCCCAATTAAATATGGCATTTTTATAAGCAGGGCATGATAAGCCAAATTCGACCCTCAATCTTCCGATTCAGTACTCNTATGGTCACTCGGCCCAATTAAATATGGCATTTTTATAAGCAGGGCATGATAAGCCAAATTCGACCCTCAATCTTCCGATTCAGTACTCCGAAACCTAAAACCCTAAATCCTAAAATCCGAAATCCTAAACCCTAAAACCCTAAATCCTAAAATCCTAAATCCTAAACCCGAAAACCCTAAATCCTAAAATCCTAAATCCTAAATCCTAAAACCCTAAATCCTAAAATCCTAAACCCTAAAATCCTAAATCCTAAAATCCTAAATCCTAAACCCTAAAAACCTAAATCCTAAATCCTAAACCCAAAATCCTAAATCCTAAACCCAAGGGGGGGGCACCAGAGCAAATGGTTCGGGCTTTGGGGTAATAACCTACAGCTACGCTAGAGGTGGTCCCGATACGGCGGTCCCTCATTTCGAATACTTCCCGTTGGGGTCTGCCATGGGCTTTACACCGTGGACCTGTGCAGGTCAGACCGGGGAGGCTTTACCNCAGCTACGCTAGAGGTGGTCCCGATACGGCGGTCCCTCATTTCGAATACTTCCCGTTGGGGTCTGCCATGGGCTTTACACCGTGGACCTGTGCAGGTCAGACCGGGGAGGCTTTACCCTGCCCTCTCCGCGTCCCGCTCTTTTCGTAGGGGCGCTCGGGCTGTTAGGCCCTCGGCCGGAGCGCTCGGGGCCTGTCGTTCGACGGTTTCGGCCCCTCGCTTAGTTTAGGGATTTAGGGTTTAAGGTTTAGGGTTTAGGGGTTTAGGGTTTAAGGTTTAGGGTTTAGGGGTTTAGGGTTTTGGGGTTTAGTTTCGGGTTCAGGGCTTCCTAAACCCTAAACTCTAAACTCTAAACTGTAAAGCAGTGAGGAAAAGAACCTGCGAAGGAGCGCTTAAAGGACACCCCCCAAGCAAACCAGCAACAAAGATTGCTGGGAAGGTCTAGTCCCCGAAACCCGAAAACCCTAAACCCTAAACCTTAAACCTTAAACCCTAAACCCTAAACCCTAAACCCTAAACCTTAAACCCTAAACCTTAAACCTTAAACCCTAAACCCTAAACCCTAAACCCTAAACTCCAAACCCCTAAGAAGCCAAACCCGACCTTAACTCCCTATAGTAAGAAACCCTAAATCCACCTGGTAAGAAGCCTTTTTTTTTCCTAAACCCTTAACCCCTGTGCCAAGAATCCTTAGCCCTACAGTGTAGCAACAATTCCTACGCCGTGAACCCCTGTAGTAAGATTCCCTAAGCCCTCAACTCCTGTAACAAACCCGAAACGCCTGTAGTAAGAATCCCTAAACCCTGAAACCTAAATCCTGAAAGCCTATAGATCCCTTACAGAAACCCTGAAAGGAACCCTCAAAGGAACCCTTAAAGGAACCCCAAACCCCCTTCCTCCGCAGATCTGGAAGAAGTTCACCGAGCCTGGGGAGCCGGGCGAAGCCCTTCGGCCCTTCTACGAGCAGCTCCAGGAGATCGAAAACCCAAAGTGGAAGTTAGGGCTTAGAGTCTAGGGCTTTTGGTTTGGGTTTAGGGTTCAGGGTTTAGGGTTTGGGGTTTAGGTTTAGGGCTTAGGGTCTAGGGCTTCGAAGTGGAAGTTAGGGCTTTGGGTTTGGGGTTCAGGGTTTCGGGTTTGGTTCCCTTAACGCGGTCCTTTAAAAGGGGACTATAAGGGCTACTTTCAGGGCTACGAGATCGAACTTCGAAGTGGAAGTTAGCTTAAAGGAAATCTAGTAGTAGGTAGTAGTAGTAGTAGTAGTAGTAGTAGTAGTAGTAGTAGTAGTAGTAGCAGTAGCAGCAGCAGTAGCAGTAGCAGTAGTAGTAGTAGTAGTAGCAGTCGTAGTTGTCGTAATCGTAGTAGTAGTAGTAGTAGTGGCAGTTGTAGTGGCGGGATTAAGGTCCGTGTAGTGTTAGTCTTCGTCGTAGTCGTGGTCTGAGAGGTAGCAGCAGTAGCAGCAGCAATAGCAGTAGTAGAACCAAATTGAATACTAATGTGAGGGCCTAAATAATAAAGGCCCCCCCCCCCCCCGACCAAAACTTTTGGCTTGAATAGTCTGGTGTCCGTGACCCCCCGACCGAGGTCAGGGTCTGGGTGGCTTTGATTAAATTCGAAGGGAATTGGGGGGTCATAGTAAAGTTAGGCGGGAATTGGGGGGTCCGAGGGCTTTGGGGAGGGCTTGGGTGGAGTGTCTGCGCTTCTGCGAATGCCGGGGTTTGGGGTTCACCAGACTAAAAGCCTTTCATTTTGAAGACTTTTTCCTCCTGCCTACAACTCCCCCTCCACAATCGACCAAATCTGAGGCCTGGTGCTGTACAGTAGTACAGTAGTAGTACAGTAGTAGTGCAGTAGTAGTACAGTAGTACTACAGTAGTAGTACAGTCGTAGTACAGTCGTAGTACAGTAGTAGAGCTGTTTAGCTGGGTTTGGGATGACCAAAAGCTCGAAACCAAGCCCCGATCACTCCAAGATAACTACCAAGACTAAAAACCATTCATTTTGAAGATTTTTCCCCCCAGCCTACACTCCCCTCCTCAATCGACCAAGTCTGAGGCCTGGTACTGTACAGTAGTACAGCAGTAGTACAGTAGTAGTACAGTAGTAGCACAGTAGTAGTACTGTAGTAGTATTGTAGTAGTACTGTAGTAGTGCAAGTAGTACAGTAGTACAGTACTACAATAGTAGTACTGTAGTAGATCTGTTTAGCTGGGTTTGGGATAAGATAACTACCAAGACGAAAAACTAAGAATCATTCATTTTCAAGACTTTTCCCTCCAGCCTACACGTTCCCCTAGGGAGAGTTCCGGGCTTGGAGTGGGGGTTTGGGGTGGTGGGTGCCTTAAGACAGGAGCAAACCCACCCACAAAAATCCACCAGCCCAAAAAGAACGCATTAATTAGGCCGCCCTTTTTTTGGTACCGGCTCGAATTAGCACGCATTAATTAGGGTACACTTACTATCCAAGCCCTACCATTAGCAAGAACAAGAAGAACGAGTCCAGGATTTGAGTTGTAGGGCCTGTTTAGGGTTGGTTTCAAGAATGAGGGTGTAGGAGTTTCAGACTCGGACTATTTTGGCTTAAGGGTGTAGGATCGTACGATTAAGGGTCTATGGTTTAGGCTTTGCCTGCGAAGTTGAGTTTTTTAATTGTTCGAAACGGGGTTAGGGCTTGGGGTGTAGTCGGGGTTTGGCGCTCCGGGTTGAGGGATTTAAGGGTCCAAGGGTTTACAGCTTCGGTTTCAAGGTTTTTTGTTCAAGCTAGGGCAGTGTTGCCATTGAAGGGTTATAGGCTTCTGGTCCAATTGCGGTTTCGAGCCGGCTGCATTGACTTTTGAACTGTAAGTAAGGTCATTGGTTTACGCCAGCACCCTAAATACTAAGCCCTCTTCAGTTGAGAGCTTCCGCGCTTGGGGTGTGCTCAACGGAAAATTCAAAACTGCAGCGTGAGGCCAAACTTCCTGAGACCGCGGGTGGTTTGTAGGCGGTGGGTTTCGGATGTTTGGGGTATAGGGTTCAGGGTTTAGGGTTTAGGATAATAATACGAGCAATAACTATAACAATATTAAAAAATGGTACTAAGAATACTGACTTTTACATAGAAGCATGGATCTTGTTTAGGGTTCAGGGTTTACGGGAATTTGGGGCACTAATGGGCTGGCGACTGTGAAGGTTTAACTTCCATTGCTTGGACTTCGCCTGTGATGGTGGGCTGGGCTCTGGAATTCAAACTCGTGTTTGCAAAACAAGTGCATCTTCAGAGGCATTACTCTCACAAGTTTGAAACACTAGAAACCTTAATGGGAAGCCTGCTCAATCCTCGAACGCTCCAAAACCAAGCCCCAAACCAATGAGCTCTAAACGACAATAGACGACCGAACCTGAATACATCCCCTACTGCAATACATGAAATCATAATGACACCTCGATTTGTATAAGGTACCACGAGCACTACCTCATCCAGGGGTAAGCTTGGCTCTCTAAACGCCCACACCCCATAAAAAGGATAAAGCAACGATAAACCGCTGGTGAGATTCCTATGGAACCTCCAAGCCACATCAACAAACTTTATGAACAATCAAGAGCGAGAATTGGGCTGTCTTTCATGCAAGACAACACCGTGGTGGCGTGTGTGGCCTGGAAGTATGAGCGCAACAACGACATCACCGCGAAGTCGGCACCCAGAGGCCCAGAACCCTCGCGTGAAAGACGTGTTGGTTGGCCTGGACGCCTGGGGCAACCTTTGCAGCATTCTGGCTTGGTGGCTTCCTGGCTTGCTGCCTTCCCACACAGCACCTGGCGACAGCTTTGAGCGCACTTCAAACCTGGCAGTGCTTTCGTGATGCTTCATGTGCTTCACTGCACTCCCAAGCCCACATCCTGTTCCAGGAATTCCAGGCCCGAGAAGCTTACAGGCCCAAAACTTTTGAAACCCCTACAACAGTCGGAAAGGACCCATTAAGTTCATGATTCAGGATGTACAAGAGCCTCGAGAGCCCTAAAACCTCGACCTTATTTTTGCCCAATAGACGCCTTATAAACCCTAAACCCTAAACCCTAAATACAGGCCCCTAAACCCAAAACCCTAAACCGAACACTACACCCTTCTGTCAGAGGATGCCTTGAAAGGCGAAGGCCGCATGGTGGGAACCAAGATGGTGTCCGGGTCCCGGCTTAGGGTGTACGGTTTAGGGCTTAGGGAATTAGGGTTTAGGGTTAAGGGTTGAGGGTTTAGGGTTTAGGGTTAAGGGATTAGGGTTGAGGGTTTTGGGTTTAGGGGTTTGGGCGGTTTGGGCCTCGCGCTTCAGATTAAAAGCAAGCTCCAGGTGCAATGCAGACCCCTGATTGATGTAAGGACCCTTAGGGGGGTAGGGGGGAGGGGGGTAGGGGGCCTTAATACCTATAATAAGGACTGGTATGAGGCCTACTTAAGGAAGTACAGTCCCCTACCCTCATCCCCCCTAAGGGTCCCTATGAATTTGTGGTTCTGGGGTCGATCCTCTCGTCTCTTGTCGCCTCCGTTTTATTCAAGAAACTGTTTGCAACGACCAACTTCTAGGAGACGAGTTAAGAGCGTCCTGCATCCGGCTCTAGGTTTACATAAGGAAGGGTTGTGGCTGGGTTTGCTCCAAAGAATTGAGATGCCTTGGAAATCTAAGACCCCAATGTCATGAACCCTCAAAAGCTACATCCTAACATTTTCTTAGCACCTCGCACCTTAAACCCTTAACCCTGCAAGGGCTCCGCAAAAAGAAGCCGGAACTTTGTACTGGAGAAGGTTCCAGACTCAACAGTGTACAAGCTTCGTGGTGACAACGAGTCTGGGCTTTTTCGGTCAGCGACAGGCCGACGAGGTGAGCCTCGTCGCGGCATGCCCTTCTACACACACAACAAAGAATGATGTTTGCTGCTACAATTTGAGCGTTGCGCTGTGCGGAGGGGGACGTGGAGCTGGTCCCACCGACTACTTATGTCACCATCAACCACCCGCTTGTTGAAGGCAGGAGGTTCTCCAGCGTGGGCATGTGTTTTGTTTTTTCCTAAGTTATGGAGTAAGGTCCTGGGCCTGGGCCGAATTATGGATTAAGGTCGTCCGAAACCTTATGCCGAATCCTTACCCCAAACTGCGGAAGCACTGTGCCCAAGCATGTTGCCCTAAACTCGTCTCCTAGCAAACAGCACTGTGCCCCAAGCCTGTCCCGAAGCTTCTGAGGATCCCAGCGTTCTTCGAACTGGTTTCACAGCTCGCCTCGCAGGAAAGCACTTTCCAAGGGTTCCTTTAAGGGTTCCTTGAAGGGTTCTATAGGGTTCTACAATGGGGTCCTTGAAGGGTACTATGGAGTTCCTATAACAGGGCCTAATAGGGTTCCTTTACGGATTCTGTCAGGGTTCTTGGGCGGTATTGGGTTGGCTTTTGGGATTTTTGGGGCCGTAAGCCGTAACCAAACTTTAAGAATCTACAAACGGTTTAGGGTTTAGGGAAACCCCAAGAGGGCACCTTTACACCACGAAATACAGGAACACTCCCCGAAGCAACCTTCGGACCAAAGGACACCGAATTTCCGAAACCCCGTCGACCTCCTGACTTGCTGTAGACTCAAGGCGCCCCCCAAGAGTTACCTAGGGCTTTGGAGTACCATACTTTAATACTTTTTTCTTAATGGAACCATTATGAAAGAAAAGTTTATACAATTTTTCTCCCTGGTTACTTAAAAGCCCAGCTGAGTTACCTAAAGTCTCGATTGTGGTTCCTTTTTTTGGTTTAGGGTTTAGGGCCCATAAGGTAACCACAAAAGGAATTGCAATGGAGACTATACGTAGTATGCTGATTGGAATCATTGCCAACAGTATTTCTTCTTGATGTGCCTTATCACAGCAGTAGCGGCTTTTCTAAGTATATGCGTGGTGGCAGTCATTATCTTCATGGTTTAGCGTTGGGGTTGGGGGTGTAGGGTTTAGAGTTTATAATGTTTAGAGATGATAGGGCCATTATTAGGGCTGAAGGTCTGGGCCTGGGTTTATGTGATCGGGAGTCGGTGAACTTGAATTCAAGCAGAGGAGGGTAAATTCCCCGCTCGCCAACACAATAAACCCTAAACGCCCTAAGCTCTAAACCTTTAACCACTGAAGCCTCAAACTCTGAACCCCGAAGACCCTAAAGGCCCCGAACCTTGGAAATGTAAGTCGCAAAACAAATCCCGGGGAATTGGGGAATTGAGAGCTTAGAAATTTTCGATCCGCATTCCGGACTGTAGCAACTGCAACTGAAGAGCAGGCCCTGTGGGTTTAGTGGTCCAGGGGTTTGGGCTTTAGGTTTAGGGTAGTTCAGGCCTTTGGGTGTTTTTGCTGTCGAGCAAACCCTAAACCCTGAACCCCAAACCGTAGCATGGCCGACGACCGGCCCGGGGAGATGGCATGAAGGCCTACCTTTAGTCTCCAATGTAGTTCCATGTAGCTACTTGTTTGGTTTAACCAGTTTTATGGATAGGATGGTATAAGATTAACCCCAAAAGGAACTACAATGGAGACTGTAGGTATTGCAGGGACAGCTTGCTGGCCAATGTGGTGACTCTCTCGCCACTAGCCATGTGCATCAATGTTGTGGGCAGCCCTTTTGGCCATTCAGCCACAGCAGCTTGCTGTTTCCATCCTCTCCCGTGGCGTTAGTTCATCGTGGACTCCGGCCGGGTGGCTGCCGTTTGGTGAGTTGAGTGCCGGCACTCAGCGCCTGCGCTCATGGTGAGGAGGTGTGCGAAAGTCACAGTAGCGCATGTCTCACTACCGGGCGCGGGTTCGTCCCCCCGAAGAGCCTAACTGGCTTCGTACGAAAGTGCGAGAAGGCGAAAGTCACAGTGCTGCGACCGACCTTTTTGCCAGAACCGACGGCTTTATCAGGCAGGAGAGGCCTTGTCGCTGGACTGGCAAATCCGGTTGTCTTATCAATCCTAGCCGTGAGCCCAAAGCCCTTTTCCATCACCTGAAGCTTAACCCTGCAACTAACCTCGACCCTGCAAGCCTTTACGCCGCCCTAAGCGTGAACCAACCCTAAACCCTAAGCCCTGTACCCTATAGACGCTAAAACCGACATGCTATTTTGCATGCAGGGCCGCAGCTTTTCTGTGGTCTTCCGCACGTTCGGTAGCGACCTCCCAGTGGTGCAGGCGGGAACGCGAGCTGACTTCGTATATTGGGTCTTGAGGCTGTTCAGACTCAACCCCAAACCCCTTACACCCGATTGAAGCCCCTAAACCCGTATACCCTATACCCTAAACCCTATACCCTATACCCCAAACCCTAAGCCCCAAACCCTATAACCTAAACCCTGTACCCAAACCCTTTATCATACACCCCAAACCCTATACCCTAAACCCTTTACCCTAAGCCCTACACCCCAAACCCCAAGCCCTCTCGGCCAAGGCTCCAAAACCTAAGCTGGACGGGATCGCCCCTTTCTAAGCGTTCCTGTAGTACAGGTTCAACAGAAGATTCGAGATGTGTTTTTGGGGTTTAGGCGTTCGAGATGGCTTTTAGGGTTTGGATTTTAGGGTTTGGGGTTAGGGTTTAGGGGCGAGGTTTTGTTTTTTCTGTAAATGGGTTCAGGGTGTGAGCCAAGGGTATACCTCATTCCGAAGTTTTTCTGAACTTGCACCGGCACCCCCGATGTTCCTAGTTCCACTTATTCATATGCTCCCCGAGATACTGAGCTGCTGCTAGCTGCAGTTACTACGAGTACTGTACTATATGTATTTGTGATACCTTTCAGCCAGCTACTATACATCAAAACGAAGCCCTTGCGAAATCCCGTAAACCAGAACTTCATATACCGTATCCTTCGGACATGTATGCGCAAACCAGCTCTACTTGAGGTAAAGATGGAAGACCCTGTCCCAAATAGGAAAAAGAATTAAGAGGGTTTACGGTTAAGGTTTTACAACTTGTAGCTATGCATAAAACCCTTAAGCAAGTTTCTATGAGCGACCTTGTAACCAAAACACTATACCCTACCTAAGCCCGAAGCCCGTATACAACGCTTAGCAGTGTTCTTGTATTTTACCCGCGTTTTTTCAGCAACAACACCTGCGAGGAAGAGTTCAATGCTTTCTGCGCAGCTCGGTCGTGCTTTTGCTCTTCAGGGGTTCTTTAGGAAGGGCCGCTGTTTTTCAGTGTTCCTTCAAGGGTGGCTGTTGGATCTCGGGATTCCGACAAGGCCTCCTGAAATTTAAGAAAAGTTTCTTCTCCTTTCAGGGTTCCTTTCAGAATTCCTTGAAGGGTACTTGGAGGTTCATGGGTAGTTACAAGTAGGGCTATAAGTCCCCTAACATGAGTTATAAGTATAGTTACCATACTTATAACCCCACTTATAACTACCCATGAACCTCCAAGTACCCAAAAGGGGTTGAAGGAGGCTTCGCGATGGTAAAGAGGCTCTAAGGGATTCTACTCCAGGTCTCAAGTCTTGTAAACGACTTTTAGATGGCTTCGTTGTTTAGGGTTTAGGGTTTAGGGTTTAGGCTGGGATTGGATTCTGAAAGTTCAAACTGTTGTTTCCCTGAGTTTGGGATAAGCAAATGCAAACGAGTTCCAGAGCTCTGGGGCCGCAGGGTTCTACCTCACCCCTCCAAACTCATAGCCTTAATCCCTAAACTCCAAACCAAACCCTAAACCCCAACCGACCGGCTGGAGATAGGAGGATGCTTGCAGGCTCGCGGGATCTAGCCTAAGGCTCCAAGTACGTACAGAATGATCGCATACTCTTGCAAATACCAACCTGCACTGCTTTATGATTCTAAGTTGACTTCAGCACATGAGTATTGGGTAGGTTTTGAGGTATGTCGGGTAACCCCGGTTCGGGTACAGATGTCCCCAATCTGAACCTACTTACTAAGTGCCCTGATGCTTCAAGTGCCCCAGGAGGCACCGCTAATTAATCAATCGTAGCGACTTTTGACCCTCAGCCCTAAAACCCTAAACCCGAAACCTTGATCGAAAATCCTAAACCCCAAACACTCACACCGGAAAAACCCTAAACCCCTAAACCCTAAACCCTAAACCCCAAAGCCCTAATCTAAAGCCTTGAACCTAAACTCCCTAAAGCCTGCGCCCTGAAGTTCCTTGTGCAAAAAAGCCTCCAGAGAACACCCTTTCGAAGGCGCCCTGAAATGAAACATCATACTTAGAGGCCCACGGGACCTAGTAAGTAGGTTATAAGCAGAATAATAGGTACCCTAAATGGAATTACCCCCAATGATAACCTTACTCATAACCTACTTACTAAGTCCCCTGGGCCTCCAAGTAACCCTAAAATCCCCCCTTGTAGAACCTCGTATAGCTCATGTTTAAAGCTCACTTTTAAAGAGCTCTGTAAGGAACCCTTTAAGGAACCTTAGTCACTAAGTACCCACAACCCAGGCCGGTCTCCACCCGAAGTATCCTGACGTTCGCCTGGATGGCTCAAAGCCAGGCCGGCTTTGGGTGAAGACAATTAGGGTTAAGGGTGTAGGGGTTAGGGCGAAGACACCTCCTCCTATGCGATAGTCTCCGTAGAAATTGTTTGTTTAATTTTGGTTCATATAAAACCCAAGAGAATATTAAACATAGCATTTTTAGAATGGTTCAAAGGATAGTATAGTATGAGCTAAGCAGCTGTAGTCTACTGACTGCCAAAGTTAAGGGGGTTACATAGGGGATTATATAGAACAGGGTTCAGGGTTTTTGGTATAGTCTGAACTCCCGAATTTCGGGGGTTACATAGGGAACAGGAGTTTAGTCTGCAACTCATATAGGGCCTTGCTACTGTAGTTGCAGTAGGGTTTCGACTTCCATTACTTGGAGGCCCTTTTGACTTAGTAAGTAGGGTTAGTAAGGTGGGTTATGGGGGATTATAATATGGTTTCTAGGGGATACTAAGTAGACTTACTAAGTCAAAAGGGCCTCCAAGTNTGGAGGCCCTTTTGACTTAGTAAGTAGGGTTAGTAAGGTGGGTTATGGGGGATTATAATATGGTTTCTAGGGGATACTAAGTAGACTTACTAAGTCAAAAGGGCCTCCAAGTAGAGTAAACGTAGAATAAGGAACCCGAAGGAGCAAGAGTTGAACGAGTGGTAATTGTTGTTTAGGCTTCTATGTTAAACCCTTAACCCTAAGCTTCTGTTTCAGACCCACATGGGTGGAGGCTTTTGGGGTGCTTTTGCAAGGGTTTCTTTCAGGGTTCCTTAAGGCATCCTGTCAGGGGTTTCTGCTTCGATCGGAGCTTTAGGGTTTAGGGTTTAGGTAGGGCTGAGGTAAGCGTTTGTTTCTGCAGCTTCAGAGCTTCTACACAGTGGTTTCAGGGTTTTTGGTAGGGTTTAAAACGTGTTTAGCGTTTTGGTTTAGGGCTTATTTGTCTAAGCTCAAGGGGTTCAGTCTAGCTTCTACTAGCTGATGCTAGAAGCACCTTAATTATTCGAGAATACCCATAACCTACTTCCCACTGAACCTCCAAGTATGTTCCAAGCCCTTACCCCTCCCCCTAAACCCTAAACTTATGAGATTCTTTGATGGACAGACTGTGGCGATCTCAAATAATTATTTCTTCATTTCATCATCATTTTGCTCTTCGTTTTCATCTTCGTTCCATTTCAATTCTTCATTTCCATCTTCA
>BGNK01003020.1:31587-48400 GCA_003297005.1 Symbiodinium sp. clade A Y106 | reverse complement strand
TCATTTTATTCTTCATTTTCCTCGTCAGCGGGCCTGGGCGGAGGCCTTGTGGAGGGGCTGGAGCGGAAAATGAAGAAAAAATGAAGATTTCCCAGGGAAATCTTCATTTTTTCTTCATTTTAATCTTCATTTGAATCATCATTTTATTCATCATTTTCCCCGTCAGCGGGCCTGGGCGGAGGCCCGCTGGAGGGGCTGAAGCGGAAAATGAAGAAAAAATGAAGATTTCCCAGGGAAATCNCCGTCAACCTTGAAGCCCAAAACCCAAAGACATCCCCGCTCTGAACCTGAAGCCCAAATCCGAAAGATAGAATTCTCTTAAGTGAAGCTTTCCAGAATTCCACGCCCCCCCAGAGAATTTGTGAATTAGCTTAAAACTCGAGTTTTGGGCATGTGAAGTGAGGAAAAGCATAGCGTCAGTTATGCACTACGCTCTTAGTAGTAGTGTAGTAGTAGTATTATGAGATTCTTTGATGGACAGACTGTGGCGATCTCAAATAATTATTTCTTCATTTCATCATCATTTTGCTCTTCGTTTTCATCTTCGTTCCATTTCAATTCTTCATTTCCATCTTCANTTATGAGATTCTTTGATGGACAGACTGTGGCGATCTCAAATAATTATTTCTTCATTTCATCATCATTTTGCTCTTCGTTTTCATCTTCGTTCCATTTCAATTCTTCATTTCCATCTTCATTTTGATCATCATTTTGTCCTTCGTTTTCCTCGTCAGCGGGCCTGGGCGGAGGCCCGGTGGAGGGGCTGGAGCGGAAAATGAAGAAAAAATGAAGATTTCCCAGGGAAATCTTCATTTTTTCTTCATTTTAATCTTCATTTGAATCATCATTTTATTCTTCATTTTCCTCGTCAGCGGGCCTGGGCGGAGGCCTTGTGGAGGGGCTGGAGCGGAAAATGAAGAAAAAATGAAGATTTCCCAGGGAAATCTTCATTTTTTCTTCATTNAATCTTCATTTGAATCATCATTTTATTCATCATTTTCCCCGTCAGCGGGCCTGGGCGGAGGCCCGCTGGAGGGGCTGAAGCGGAAAATGAAGAAAAAATGAAGATTTCCCAGGGAAATCTTTATGTTTTCTTCATTCTAATCTTCATTTGAATCATCATTTTATTCTTCATTTTCCTCGTCAGTGGGCCTGGGCGGAGGCCCGCTGGAGAGGCTGAAACGGAAAATGAAGAAAAAATGAAGATTTCCCAGGGAAATCTTCATTTTTTCTTCATTCTAATCTTCATTTGAATCATCATTTTATTCTTCATTTTCCTCGTCAGCGGGCCTGGGCGGAGGCCCGCTGGAGGGGCTGAAGCGGAAAATGAAGAAAAAATGAAGATTTCCCAGGGAAATCTTCATGTTTTCTTCATTCTAATCTTCATTTGAATCATCATTTTATTCTTCATTTTCCTCGTCAGCGGGCCTGGGCGGAGGCCCGCTGGAGAGGCTGAAGCGGAAAATGAAGAAAACATGAAGATTTCCCAGGGAAATCTTCAATTTTTCTTCATTTTTAATCTTCATTTGAATCATCATTTATTCTTCATTTTCCTCGTCAGCGGGCCTGGGCGGAGGCCCGCTGGAGGGGCTGGAGCGGAAAATGAAGAAAAAATGAAGATTTCCCAGGGAAATCTTCATTTTTTCTTCATTCTAATCTTCATTTGAATCATCATTTTATTCTTCATTTTCCTCGTCAGCGGGCCTGGGCGGANTCATTCTAATCTTCATTTGAATCATCATTTTATTCTTCATTTTCCTCGTCAGCGGGCCTGGGCGGAGGCCCGCTGGAGGGGCTGAAGCGGAAAATGAAGAAAAAATGAAGATTTCCCAGAATCTTCATTTTTTCTTCATTTTTAATCTTCATTTGAATCATCATTTGTTCTTCATTTTCCTCGTCAGCGGGCCTGGGCGGAGGCCCGCTGGAGGGGCTGGAGCAGAAAATGATGATTGAATGAAGAAGGAACCGCGGAATGATGGAAAAAACGAAGCCGGAAATGAAGAACAAAATGATGATTGATTGAAGAGCGAACCCCAGAATGAAGAATAAAATGAAGACCGAAATGAAGATTAAATGAAGAAATAATTATTCAAAGATTTACAGTCTGTGCATGCCTGAGAATCTCATAGCCCTAAACCCTAAACTGAAGGCCGGCCCCCCACCGCAGCGATGGGGGCCGGCCGCAGGCGATGGCCGAAAGGCGAGCCGTAGGTCCTGGACCTCCGGTCCACGCGGCTGAAGTGAATAGCCGCCTCCCGCAGCCTATATAATAATAACCCTAAACCCTGGTGCAAACGACCGGGCGGCCCTGAAGTCCTCTTTAAGGGCTTAAACCTGGGGGGGGCTTGCCTGTGCCTAAAATTACGGACCCGGAGCCTAAAATTAAGGACCCGGGGCTGGAAATTAAAGATTTGGCCGGGAGCTTAGAATTAAGGATTTGGGCTTAAAATTAAGGACCCGGAGCCTGAAATGAAGGACCAAGAGCTTAAAATTAAAGGATTTGTACTTAAAAATACGGACCCGGAACCTAAAATTAAGGATTTGGAGCGTAAATTATGGACCCGGAACTTGGAATTAAGGATTTGTGCCTAAAATTAAGGACCCGGAGCTTAAACTGAGGATCCGGAGCTTAAAATCAAGGATTTGTGCCTAATATTTTTCAGGAATTAAGGACCCGGAGCCAAAAAGTAAGGACACGCTTAAATTAAGGATTCGAAGCTTAAAATTAAGGACTCAGAGCTTACATTAAGGACCCGGGTACTTGGGCCTAAAATTAAGGACCGGGAGCCTTAAATTAAGGACCCGGAGCGACCCGGGTCTTGAAATCAAGGGTTTGGGCTTAAAATTAAGGACCCGGCGCTTAAATTAAGGACTCGAGCCTACAATTTGGGATTTGGGCTTGAAATCCCGGGTCTTCAAAGTAAGGGTTTGGCCTTATAATTGAGGACCCGGAGCCTAAAATTAAGGACCCGGAGCTTAAATTAAGGACCCGAGCTTAAAAGAAAGGGATTTGGGCTTAAACTTAAGGGACCCGGAGAAGACCTGCGGAGAGCCACTTCGCATGTGCGGAGAGCCAGTTCGCTTGTCCTGGGGCCAAAGAAGAGGAATTGCCGGAGAGCCAGTTCGCGAGGACCTGCCGGAGAGCCAGTTCGATTGTATTGGAGACAAAGCAGGAGGACCTGCCGGAGGGCTTCCCAAAACGGCCGAAGGGTCGCCCCACCGCCAAACCTCTTGCTGTCCCGAAGCTACATTTTGGCTCTGGTCAGGCAACATTTCCTGGTGTTTGGCCAGACGACTGCCTGCCAAACCATATTATCACCCTTTGATAAGGGAGTAGGGGGGTCGACAACGCTAAACCCAACTTTTCCTCAAACCATGTAAGCCCTCCTTGATAGGGGGGGTCGGGGGGGTAGACAACCCTAAACCCGTTCAAGGTTTGTAATTTGGGTGGGAGGGTGGGCGTTGCAGCTCATGCGCCGACCCCAACCACTATGGAAGGGTCGAAAGCGCACTCGCAGCAGAGCTTCTACACAGTGGTTTCAGGGTTTTGGTAGGGTTTAAAACGTGCTTAGCGTTTTGGTTTAGGGCTTATTTGTCTAAGCTCAAGGGGTTCAGTCTAGCTTCTACTAGCCGATGCTAGAAGCACCTTAATTATTCGAGAGTACCCATAACCTACTTCCCACTGAACTTCCAAGTCTGTTCCAAGCCCTTACCCCTGCCCCTCCTCCAAAAAAAACGTGAAACACCCCTTATGGTAACCTTACCCTAAACCCTAAACCCTAAACCCACCTGTTGAGAAACCCTAACAAGGAACCATGGGAATGGAGGAATGGGGTACAATTATAACTACTATTACTGCCATTTTTCCATTCCCTACTAACCAAAGGTAGGTAAGCTCTCAACCCGAAGCCGAACCCTATAGCCCCCCAAACGCAAAACCTCCTGAAGTGCATCTTTCCTTCCAACCTGGGCTCAGGTTTCAGGGTCGGGTGCTATTAGGGGTTCTAGGGGGGTGTTAAGGTTTGGGTTTCAGGTTTTATGTCATGTTTTTTGGCTTTAGGCTTTAGGGTTTGAGGGTCTAGGGGTTTAGGGTTTACCCATAGGCCCCATAGTAGTTCCTTTTTGGGATTACCTTATAGAATTCTAAATATGAACCCCAAAAAACGAACTACTCTATCGGCAGGGCTTTGGGGCTTTAGGCTTGAAGATTTGGGTTGTCGGGTTGGTGTTTGGGTGCTTTCGTGGTTTACATTGACTTTGGCGTTTGCTCCTATTTTCGTCTGTCTGTATGTACCCGGGTTCTCTGCCCGACATGTGAGAAGCATAGTCTACGAGTCTACAGTCTTTGTTGTCTGAGTGCATATACGGTTTGCTTGTCCGGTTACGTTCTCAGCTAGCTAGTTTCAGATTATGCCCTAAACCCTAAACCCTTTTTCTTGAAGGCGCTCGTCACTCTTGCATTCGTTGTACAGTTGTAGACTTGTCTACCGACACTTTTTGCGCCGCGAGGCGAGCCATGCCGAAGCATGGCAAGCGAACAAAATCCAAAATACCCAAAGCCGCATCGCGTGTGCTTTACCTTACCCTCAGCAGCTTGAGTGGTTGCATTTTGCAATTTTCCTTCATTAGTGGGTGGGAGGTTGTCGTAGAGGTTGCAGGTTTTTGGACATGCTTTCTGGTGTCTGAGGCTTTCCAGATCTGCGAATGGTTCCGGAGAACACAGGCAGCTCGGAAGTGCAAGAAAAGTGTTCGATGTAGGGGTCTCTGAAAATAGGGACCCTAATATAGTTCAGGCTTCCCTACTATATTTCCACTCTAGGCCCCCCGGTCCTGCATTCAAGCCCTGTTACTATAGGGTCCTACATAATTACCAATACAGTACCCCATAACCCTAATTAGTAAGGCCCCCCATAGTATTTTCGGCGGCTCCTTCTTAAACTCGGAAAATGGGCACGCTCTCACTGAGCAACTCAGTCAGTAGAAGTAGAAACCCTACTGTAATTATTGCAATGTCTTAGTAAGAGGAGTTGGGATGTTAGTTACAGGTTTAGGTTGCAGGATTTGAGGTTTACGGAGTAGGGGGTTAGCTTTGCCATAGTTGGGTAACATTTTGCATTTTTACGGGTACTTAAACCCAATAAGGAATAAAACTGTACATTTTCAATAAATAAGGGTGTAGGGAACTCCGGAGTCTTGTAGATTCTGTGCCTTGCCCATTTTATTGCAAGCCCTAGCTGGGATAGCCGCAAACTGCTTAGGCACATACCATAAAACTCTAAAGCGCTGAAAACGCCAAAGCTGTAAAACACCCCAAACCCAAAATCCCAACCCCAGAAGTTCAAAAACCCTCAAGCCCCCCCAAGCCCCAAAGCCCAAAAAACACGACCGCCCAGAAACCGTAACCCCGAAATGCTTAAGACCTTAATCGCATGGGCAAACTACCAGCAGCAAGCCCATGATCCTATAGAAGCGTCTTGAGGCTCCTGGTATCGCGATGCCAAGCAGACCAGCCTCGTCTGGGGAAGCACCACGCTGGAGGAGGACTTTTTCTGAAGGATTTAGGGCTTCAGGGTTTAGGGGGTTTAGGGTTTAGGGGTTTAGGGCTTGGCGGTTAGGATTCAGGGGGGGGCTCAAGGGCTTCAGTTTAGGACTTTAAGGCTTGGTGTTTAGGGTTTATGCGCTACTTGCGGCTCCGAGCGGCGAGCGGAGGATGCTCCTTGGTTGCACTTGGAGGCCCTTTTGACTTAGTAAGTCGGGTTAGTAAGGTGGGTTATGGGGGATTATAATATGGTTTCTAGGGGATACTAAGTAGACTTACTAAGTCAAAAGGGCCTCCAAGCAGGGTCTGGCTTCGAGACTGTTTGCGTTTGTCCAGATCGAGGGGCCGGACGTCTATTTCGTACACTCCTTTAGTACTTGGAGGTTAGGGGACTTAGTAAGTCGGTTAGAAGTAGGCTTATAATTGGGGTAACTCCATTTAAGGTACGTAGAACCCTTCTTATAACTTATAACCTACTTAATTACTAAGTCGGGGGATGGGGAAACCTGCAGAGTGTTTGGGGTTACATCTCTAACTCGACCGCAATTCACAGGTGAAAATCTTTTAGGCAGGAAACTCGTCTCATAGCTTGATCGAATCCACGCCAAGTAATGAAGGAACTGTGATTTAGTAGACCCCCCTGCGAAATACAGCAAGGTCCCCGAAGAAACTGTATTGTGATTTGTGGTTTCATAGGCTGTCGAGCCCTAAACGCCCCAATACAGGGGCCTTAGTAATTATCAATACTATTTTGGGGGTTCGTTATTTTGATTATAGTATACATGGGCCCCAGCACCCTATTCTATTTATTAAGGCCCCTCTACCCAAAACACATATAGTACCTATAGTATATTATTAAGGCCCCTATATTAAACTTCTCTGTGAATCCTTGGCCCTAGACTCTCGACCCTCCAAATTCCTGAACTGTAGCTTCAAAGTTGGGGTGCTGTCGTGACTCGCGATTTCTGTGTCAAGTTTTTTTTTCAACTCTCATATACATATACATATACGACCCCACGTGCTGCATACTAATTATCAGGATCCTTTAGAGTTTGGTTTAGGGTTCAGGGCCCAAGCCGGAGGCTGCGAACCCTTAACTTGAGACCTTGTGCAGCCTGGACCCTGCATAAACTGGGCTTTGGAGTACCATACTTTAATACTTTTTTCTTAAAGGAACCATTATGAAATAAGAGTTTATACTTTTTTCCCTGGTTACTTAAAAGCCCAGTAAACCTCTGAAAGCCCTCAGAACCAGTCTCCAGCAAGGTATCCGTGGAGAAAGCCTTTGCCAAGTACGGAGTATGCGGTAAGCCGTCATAAGAACCCTTATGTGAGTTAAGGTACCGCTTCATAAAGGGACATCGGGAGTGGGTTCCGTAAAAAGCCGGCTCAACTGTTGTTTGCGCACCTGCCAAAGCCTATTAAACCATGTACACAAGATCTTGGCTATAAACGTCGGAAAACATTGCCAATAGGCAAGCCTCAAATGTTCAATGCTGCGTCTCTGCCACAAAAGGATCTCAAAGCCGCAGGAGGACTTTGCCATGTCTTGGGGAGGGGGGCCGGGGGGGGGGGGGGGGGGGTTTGGGGTTCTTGGTTAGGGGGCTTGGGGGTTTCCGGGTTTAGGGGTTTGGGGTTTTGGCTTTGCGGGTTTAGGGGTTTTGGGTTCTGGGGTTGNGGGGAGGAGGGTTTAGGGTTCATGGTTCAGGGGCTTAGGCGTTTACGGGTTTAGGCGTTCTGTGTTTTGGCTTTACGTGTTTAGAGGCTTTGGAGTCTAGGGTTTGCGAATTTGGCTGGCCTTTGCAGCGTCCAATTGTGTAGGGATACACCGAGTCCATGGCTTGGGTTTAGGGTTTAGGGTTGAGGGTGTTTGCAGTAAGGTTTGGGAGTTCATATAGAAGCCTGAGCGTCGGCAGGCCCGTACCTGCAGTACCGGGAGATTATCTACGAGCCGCTGTGGGGCAAGACGCTCAGTGAGATCAGAGAACGAGCCGTCGCCCTCGCCGACCAAACCGCTAGGCGGTACGGTCCAGATCCGGAATTGCTCAGCGGTTTCCAAATTGTTTGGATGGCCAACGAGCTGGTGGGCAGATACGGTGTATTCGTGAGTCCCGGCATCCCCAGCTGGTGGGAGCACCAGCAGCCGCCTAGACCCTATTCTCATCAAGGCCAGAAGGCATCTGTTGGTTTTTTCCAGGGCTTTGCGGGGCTGGTTCAGGGGTAGTTATAAGTAGGCTTATAAGCCCCTTAATATGGGTTATAAGTAGAGTTACCCGACTTAGAACCCTACTTATAACTACCCCTGAACCTCCAAGTACGGGGTTGGGGGGTTGCAGGGTTCGCCTCAGGGGTTTGGGTTGGTTTCGTGCCACCCAGATGGCCTTCCAAGTGCAGGGGCTGTAGTGAACCCTAGAAAGTTGGAAGATTGATTTTGGATGATTCTTGCTGGGATTCCCTATACTGTACTTTAAGGGGATGAGGATAATGATGTTCCAACTTTCTGGCTTCTACTGTAGAGGGTTTAGGAAGTCTAAGGCTTTGGTCCGTGACATCTCTGAAAGGTTGAGGGTTTTCGAGATGTAGGGTTTAGGGATCAGGATTTCTAGGCCTCAGGGTTTCGACATGGAAGGTGTAGGGTATCAGGGATGAAAGGTTTGTTTTTTCAATGCCCTTGCAGCATTGCAGCGAGTGCTGTCAACCTTTTCGTCTGAACGAGATCCACCTTAAGGCCTTAAGGGCAGGAGCAGAGTAATGCTCCCATTTTCTGGAAGCTTTACGCAGCTCCGGAAAAAGCTCTTTGCCAGGACACCACAACCCACCTGGCATCCTGCCCTGATTTAAAATTTGAGAAGGGCCCGATGTGATTGAGATCTCCAGGTTTCTTTTGAAGTCAACTGGAAAGCTCCGGTGCGTTGGTAAGTAAAACGTCTACGGTTCAGGGTTATCCACGAACCCTAAACCCTATTATATGCAGGGGGCTAACATAATAGTTATGATGCCATGCACATTCATTATTGAACCTTTAACTAGAACCGCATAGAGCGCGTAGCTACAATGAAAGTCCGATGACATAGTCCCAATCGTACTCCTTAATTAAGTTCTGGTGGGCTCAATGCCTCCATAAAACGCAGAAAAGAAGACCAAATAAACCTTTGAAAACCAGCACAAAGCCATAACAAACCCTTAACAAAGTGTTAAAACTCAAAAAGCCGTAGAAAGCTCGATAAAACTCCCTCGTACAGCCCTCGAGAGACTTTGTTGCCCTCATAAAAACCTTAAGGAACCCCTTTAGATCCCTAAAGAACCTTCCTAGAAGCCCGGTGAAAGATCTCTGCCCTAAACCCTAAAGCACCCGATGGCGGGAGCTGTGTCAGCGTTGAGGAGATCTCGACCAGTTCTTAGCCGATCCGGCGACGCCTGGCCGATGTTTAGGGTTGAGGGTAGGGGTTCAGGGTTTAGGGGGTTTACGGTTTGTTTGATTCAGTGTGCACAGGGTTTAGGGTTTAGGGGGCGCAGGTTACGCGACTCCAAAACGCTTAGTTTGGCATGCACATTGAATTACACTTGGGTCCTTAGTATAATCTAAGGGATATTCATTAATTCTGAGGTTTTGGAGTCTGGGGTGCGCCAGCTCCATAATTGGGCCACGGTTTTGTATAGAGGTTGACATAGACGCCTCAGGGTAGAGGGGCTTGAGGTTTCGCGTTTAGGCCTGAGAGCATCCGGCATTGCGAATAGGGCTCCGTTAAGGGTTTGGGGGTCTTATTGCAAACCCGATCTTCAAAGGAACCCTTCGTAAACTGGGACGAAAGCAGGCCCGCATGCAATTCAAGCCGCTATTGTGTCGGCATCCGAGTAGGAGCTCTCCATAGCCTTGAACAAGGTTTGTTGGCCATCCACGCATGGCGCCGTGTCGCGTGTTAGTACCCCCCCCCCCCCCTGGGATGCCCCCCTTCTTTAGAACCCTGATTTTGGGCTTTTTGGGGGGGGGTTTTCGGTCTTTTGGGGGGTGAGGGGGGGGGTGGGGAAACGTCTCAAAAANCCCCCCCCCCCCCCCATGGTATGGCCCCCTTTCATAGAGCCATGATTATGGTCCTTACTGGTGGGTCTTTCGGGTCTATTGGAGGGTAGTTGGGGGGTCTAGGAACATCCTTAAAATCCTGACGCCCTCAACCCCGAAGTCCAAAAAGCCCTAAACCTCAACCCCTAAGTTCTAAGCCCCAACACCCTGAACCCCAACTCCCTAAACCCTAGGCCCCGGACCAGCCCTAAACCCGAGGCCCTTGAAGACTCCTTAGAGTAACCCTCAAAAACCGAGCTCTGCCTGTTAAGGAATGCTCAGCTCCGGTCGAGCACGGGTTTTGAGACGGTCATGAAGGAGCCCCCTTCAGGGTTGAGGTTGTCTGGACTATTTGAAGAGTTCCTCTAAGAGTTGGGTCCCTAAGTGTTCCTTACCGGTTTAGGGTCTCGGGTTTGGTTTAGGGATTTGAGCTGCTGCATATAAGGGTTTCTGTGAGGGTTCGATAAGCCTAGACCCCCCAACTACCCTCTAATATACCCCAAATACCCACTACTGTTGATGGACAAAATCCTGCATTACCCATTATAAGGAATATACCATAATTCCCATAGTTTAGGGTCCTTAGGGTCATGCAGGATTTTGTCCATCAGCCGTATTAAGGGCCATAAGGACTTTGTTAAAGGGCCCTTGGGGGGGTCCTGGAGGATCGGCAGTTCGGGCTTTGGGGCTTAGAGCTTTCAGGGATTGGTGGTTTTAGGGCTCCGTTACGGGTTCTGCAAGGATTGCTGTTTGGGCTCCTTGTTGGGTTCCTTGCAGGGTAGAGGTTCAGCATGAGGTGCAGGGTTCAAGGTTTTTTTGGGGTGCGGTTTCGGGTTTAGCTTGTTTTTTTCTCGTTCAGGGGGCGTTAGGGTTGAAGGGTTTCGGGATTTTGGGCTCAGGGTGCCTTTCAGGCTTGAACATTGTTCCTTTTTGGAATTCCTTTTTTGTGGGCTTTTCGGAGTTCCTCCAACCGGTCCCTTTTGGGGCCCTAAACCCTAAACCCCAAACGGATTCCTCTGAAGGTTCTTGGTAGGACGGCAGAGCAGATAAGTTTAGGGATCAGAATTCAGGGTTTAGGGTTTTGGGATCAGATTTCAGGGTTTAGAGTCTTGTGGTGCAGGACGGTTTGGGGCTGGCGATTTCTGGATGTGGGCTTTAGGCTTCCGACATTGTGGAGGAGCGGCGGGTCCTTGCAGTAGTACAGGAACCTGATCAAGAAAGCTCGGGTCTTCATAAGGTTCTTATATGGATCCGAATGTTTTGGGGCTGTAGGACCAGGGCCTCTTAATTCATTCCTACATGACCAAGACCGGGTCTAAATCCTGGCATGGGAGTTTCCGGAAGCAGCAGTTCTCTACTCTAAGTTCTCTATCCTAAACCCTAAACCCTAAACTCTATAGGCATCAGTATCGTATCTGGGGCTGCATCATGTGCTATTGCGAGTTTACGGTATATGCATTGCGGCTCACTGGGACCCAGAATACCCTGTCATTAATTATCAAGTAGGGAGTATCCCTTGAATTACGGCGTCTACTATAGATCATAACAGGAGGCCCTATCTACGTTAATGTGAACTCGTTAGTTACTATACTAAACATTCACAACATCTCCAACAAGACTTCTTGCTGGGAGGACCTGACGGCCAAGACGAGCAAACCTTGCGCGTTGGGCCTTCGGGACTACTTCCCCTACTGGCACCAAGGCAGGTCCCTAAACCCTAAACCCTAAACCCTAAAAGGTGGGTACACCCCAAAGAGCAGAGGTTTGTGCAAGCAGGTTCTGGGAGTGTAGGGTTGAGGGTTAGGGACGTGACTTCAATGGGGTCGCGCTAAGAACATCCTCGAGGAGTCAACGTCGAGGTAGTATGGGGGTAGGGTTTGGGAGCTGAGGCCTCTAAAAGCCAAGGGTCCAAATATTGGAGTGTTGGATTTAGGGGAGTTCCAGAAAATGAAGGGACCCCAGTAAACACTCTGGACATATGTGGAACGAGACGTATGGTAGATAGATGACTGATAGACTGATAGGAGACTGATAGGAGGACAGATAGATAGCTAGATAGATAGATAGATAGATAGACGGTTACTGTAGAGAGATAGGGAGATAGACAGACGGTGAGATAGACACATGAATAGATTGGTACAGATATGTATACAGAGGCACCTTGAGATATCAAGAAGCAGAGGTCAAGCTTGCAGACCTGAAGCAGAAGAAGCGCTGGCAACCATCCTACAATGCCTGCTTTCGTCTTGGGTTCAACAGAAGCACTTCAAAGACGACTCCAAGTCGGAGAAGAATAGCATGCATATGTACATACACAGTGCTACAAGCTGTAATCCAAAACCCTCCTACGAGCCGAAAGCCCTGAACCCTCTCCCTAAACCCTGTGGGAGAACATGTAGAAGCTCATGTGACCCTGAACACTTAACCTCTAGACCCGACCCTGACCCGGGTGTTCGAAAATCGTACTACATTGCTGTTGATGGACAAATCCTGCATTTCCCATAATAAGGAACATACCATAATTCTCATAGTTTAGGGTCCTTGGGGTCATGCAGGATTTTGTCCATCAACCGTTGTCGTATATCTTGAACTTTGGATTTGAGGTTCGGGAATCTTGGATCCCAAATCTGGAACTCTGATTCTCTAAAGCCCTGCCATAACTTACCATACATAACCTACTTTCTTGTAGGCTCTTACTATAAGCCCGAATATAGAAAACATAGGGGCCCTGCGGTTCTCGTAGTTCAAGGTAGTTGGCTTCAATTCCAAGATGTATTTGGGATTCAGGGTTTAGGGTTCAGCGTTTTGGGGTTTTTGGAGTTCAGGGTTTAAATTGTAGGGTTCAGGGTGTACATAGGGCTTTAGATCTAAACCCTTGTAGAGTCTTAGAGGCTGTATGGAACCTTTAACTGAACCTTGAAAGGACCGTATAAACCCTAAACCCCTAAAGCCCTAAACCCCTAAAGCCTAAACCCTAGAGCCCTAAACCCTAAACCCTAAACCCCTAAAGCCTAAAGCCCTAAACCCTAAACCCCCAGACTCTGAAGCCTTGTGCCGTAGAGCCTCCAAGCCCGAAACTCTAAGCTCCAAATATAGAAGCCTAAACAATTAGCAATACTATTCCTTGGGTTTTGTTATAATGGTTATAGTAAAATATACCCCCCAAACCCTATTCTGATTATTAAGGCCCCTACGTTAACTCCACGACTTCTGAAGCCGAGATTTATTACGACTTTTGTACCGCCACCTCCCTGCATTCTTTGTTAGAGGTGGGCAGCATGGGCCTTTCGGCCGCGGCCTCACAACGCGCCTGGAGGGTTTTAGGGTTCAGGGTTGTCCTAAACCCCAAACCCTCCAAAGGGGTTTAGGTTTTGGGGTTTTAGGGTTGAAAGTTTCCCGAACTACCACCATTTTTGGGTTCCTGTAAGGGTTCGTTTCTGCCAAGGAACCCTGAAGCCCCAAAGCACCATAGCCAGGACCTCTTCATAGTTGGAGGTTTATTCCTCAACCCAGAGCCCTGAGCCTGATCCTCCTTTAATCCTTGTCTTTTAATCCCTAAGCCCTAAACTGAACCCCTTCAGCCTGTCCTCCCAAACCCACCCCTCAGCCAACCTGGCATTCCGACTCCTAAACGAGCAGAAGGTCAACAAGAAACTTAATTCCTTATCAGTATTAAAGTTGTCTTGTCTGGGCCGAGGCAAACCCCTCTTAGTGGACACCCGGGATCATCATCGCCACCACATCTTCTTCCACGACAACATCCTTCTGGATGACTTGGACTGGGTTTTGGGATTCTTTTTTTGTGGGTCTTATGGTCTTACACCCTAAACCCTAAACCCTACTTAAAAATGAGGCTTTCGAATCTGCAGTCGAAAAGGGGCCCTTAAAAAACAATAAGAACCTAATTAAACCCCTGGGGTTTGGGGACTTCGGTTGAGGTTAGTTAGGGTTTAGAAGGGGACTTCGCTCTTTAGGGTCATGCCCAGAGAGCCCAATACCCCTTAATTCAGGAATGTAAGGGTTCCTTAAAAGGGCTCCTTAAGGGGATCCATAAGGGTTCTATAAGGGAATTAAGGACTATAGCCTTAAATCATAATATGAAGCCCGGTATGATTTAAGCCATATTCCTTAATCAAGGAGTATTGGGCTCTCTGGGTGGGTGGTTTTGGGGAGTTGGTTTCTGGTTTCAAGCGGCTCAAGTGTTGGGTACTTCGGGTTAAGGGCGCTGATTGTTCAAGCGCTTTGGGGTTCGAAGCATGGAACCGTTCATCCCAAGCCCTCTATCCCAAACCCTTAGGATTCAGCGTTTCGGGTTTGAAGGGGTTCTTTATCCCAACCCCTGCGGGTTTAGGTAGGTTACATGCTCAGGTTGTGTTCTTGGGAGTCGATGGTGTGTTGGGGTTTGGGGTTTCGGACTGCCGAGAGGCCGGGTGTAGTCAAGCGTTGTGAACATGTGTGTTTCCGAAAATTAGGGGTACCTTATTTTGGGGTCCTTGTAATAAGGATCCTACTATTTAGGGTACTATATTAGGGTCCCCTATTTTCGGAAACCGCAAGATGTTCGTGAGGTTTTGGCTGGTTGTAAAATTCGAGCCTCACATATCTGTAGCCGTCTTCCTCAGCATTCTATCTTTACTTCGGTCTCGTGCGGTGGCAGCAACACACAGACGTTTTTTCTAGCTAAGTGGTTCTGCCTTCATAGAGCCCGGAAAGCTTCGATGCCTGCAAGCCCAGTATAGAAAGACACAAAGGCTTCCACTGCGATTTCGGGTGCGCCAGGCTTTCCGAAGCCATGGAGATCACACCCGGCAGCTTTTGTTGTCACAGTGTCGAAGTTTTAGTTGTGCTGTCCAACTGCAATCCGAGTTGAATGGCCCCATATATACTTCTGTTGGGGTTCATCAGCCATCACATGCAATCTACTATAGGGCAGTGCAAGATTTCGTCCTTGGCTGTATTGAGGGGTTCTGCTGCAAGTGGTCGTAAGTCTGAAGTCCCAAACTGGCAGAGTGGGCTTTGAAAGTTCATCCCCAGCAGACCCCAAGCCCCTACATCCAAACCCGAGAACCCGAAACCGTAAGCCGAAACGTGGCCCACGAATCAAGAGACGCCACGGAGGACACGAAGATCGTGGATGTCAGAGACAAGACCGGACGGGTGCCTCGCCTTTGCAAGGTGTTCAAGGTGATTGGGCGGTGGTAAGTAATTCAGGGGCCTGAATACTGTTTTGGGGGTTCCTTATTTTGCTTGTAGTATATAAGTAGGGTTACAGGTTCTGTGTGAAGCCTCGGGATTTCACATGCACAGTTCGATTCGATACCTTGAAGATTACATAACAAAATTTAAACCCTAAACGGCCCAAACCCTAGACCTCAAGCTCTAAACCGAAACCCTAAACCCTAAACTCTAAACCGAAAATCCCTAAAGCCCCAACTTTGAAGGCACTCCCAGGAAAGAGGATGTCGACTTGAGGGCCGCCCGCTGTGCTCAGAAGCTTAGGGTTTTAAGTGCCTGTAGGGGGTACTTGTGAGGGCTACTTAAAGGCCCAGGGGATTTAGTAACTAAGGTTCCTTAAAGGGCTCTTCGGAAAGGGAGCTATAAGGGGTTCTATAAGGGGGGATTTTAGGGTCACTTGGAGGCCCAGGGACTTAGTAAGTCGGTTGTAACTGGGGTTGTTATAGTTGGGGTAACCACATTTAGGGTACTTATAACTCCTATAACCTACAATAATATACTATAAAAAAGCCATAATGTACTATAATATACGGTAATATACTTATACCTTTACTTATATAACCTACTTACTAAGTCCCTGGGCCTCCAAGTAAAGAGACCCAAGGAAGGCTCCAAAGGGTTAGGGTGTAGCTGTTTAGCAATAGGGACCCTTGGGGGGGTAAGGGGGAGGGGCGTAGGGGACTATACGCGACCCTAAGGGGGGTAGGGGGGAGGGTTTAGGGGGTTTAGGGTTTAGGTAGGGGGAGGGGGGTAGGGGACTATACTTCGTTGAATAGGCCTTATTAAGTCCTTATTATGGGTCTTAAGGCCAAAACTTAAGCCCCACCTTACACCATAAATTCCTACCGTCCTGCAGAAGTCCACAACCTCCTAAGCCCTAAACCCAAAACCCCTAAACGCGCAACAAGAACATGCGGCTTCAGAAGTTGGTGTTTTTTCAGCTTTGACTGCGGGTCCTGGAAGTAAGGGGCTTGGGATTCAGGGTTCGGGGTCTACAAGCAGGGCTTTGGCTTACCCAGAGAGCCCAATACCCCTTAATTAAGGAATATACATTCAGGGCACTCTATCATGAAGCTGGCTTGGTGTCCGGAATCTGGGCCTGCAAACTGGACCGAAAACCTCAACAAAAAACTGCATAACGGTCAGCGTTGCACCTGGACTACAATGCTAAAGGCCAGTGAAAATGGTTATCATGGGGCCTCCCCTCACCCTAATTAGCATTGTAAAACCCAAACTGGGTGTAGGGTCCCACGTAGAGAAGGGCTGGGACCCACCGGGTCCCACCGCGTCCCACCGAACCCGATTTGGGTCCCACGTAGAGAAGAGCTGGGACCCACCGGGTCCCACCGAGCCCANTCCCACCGAACCCGATTTGGGTCCCACGTAGAGAAGAGCTGGGACCCACCGGGTCCCACCGAGC
Source organism: Symbiodinium sp. clade A Y106 (assembly GCA_003297005.1). Taxonomy (NCBI): domain Eukaryota; class Dinophyceae; order Suessiales; family Symbiodiniaceae; genus Symbiodinium; species Symbiodinium sp. clade A. The sequence continues at coordinate 32,146 of BGNK01003020.1, read as the reverse complement.
CCAATTTGGGTCCCACCGTAGAGAAGAGCTCGGACCCACCGGGTCCCACCAAGTAAGTATCAGGACACGTGCAAGGCTGGTGGTTTTGAGGGCACGATTTTGGGTCCAGAAAATGCTCATGCTTCCGGCTTCAACATGGTGNACCCACCGGGTCCCACCAAGTAAGTATCAGGACACGTGCAAGGCTGGTGGTTTTGAGGGCACGATTTTGGGTCCAGAAAATGCTCATGCTTCCGGCTTCAACATGGTGTGCCTCCATAGAATTATATAAGAATGCGATCAGCTTACATGCCCTGTCTAGGGCAGGGCAAATTCTGCAATGTAGGGTCATGTCGCAGCAAGCTACGTGCGAGCTTTTAGTCTAGTCTAGCAGCTGGCACGTGGGCAGCTGCAGGGCACTGGATTGGCCAGCAAAGCGTACGACTTCCGGCTTCGCTTCCGGGACCGCTTTCTGGGCAGCTTTCTTAATGCCAGCAGTAGCAAGGTCAAAAATTTACGGGCCGCACTGAGGGCCGAGTTTTGGAGCCACAGAAACTCCACATTTTGGGAACCACAATGT
>BGNK01003020.1:15208-31573 GCA_003297005.1 Symbiodinium sp. clade A Y106 | reverse complement strand
CCCGTGTTCGAGTTCCGGTTTCAGAGTCGCTCTGCGGACCCCAAAATTGGACCCATGCACATTCAGGGCACTCTATCATGAAGCTGGCTTGGTGTCCGGAATCTGGGCCTGCAAACTGGACCGAAAACCTCAACAAAAAACTGCTTAACGGTCAGCGTTGCACCTGGACTACAATGCTAAAGGCCAGTGAAAATGGTTATCATGGGGCCTCCCCTCACCCTAATTAGCATTGTAAAACCCAAACGGGGTGTAGGGTCCCACGTAGAGATTTGGGTCCCACGTAGAGAAGAGCTGGGACCCACCGGGTCCCACCGAGCCCAATTTGGGTCCCACCGAAGCGAAGAGCTCGGACCCACCGGGTCCCACCAAGTAAGTATCAGGACACGTGCAAGGCTGGTGGTTTTGAGGGCACGATTTTGGGTCCAGAAAATGCTCATGCTTCCGGCTTCAACATGGTGNACCCACCGGGTCCCACCAAGTAAGTATCAGGACACGTGCAAGGCTGGTGGTTTTGAGGGCACGATTTTGGGTCCAGAAAATGCTCATGCTTCCGGCTTCAACATGGTGTGCCTCCATAGTAGCTTAAATCATAATATGAAGCCCTATATAATTTAAGCCATATTCCTTAATTAAGGGGTATTGGGCTCTCTAGGTACCTAAAAGACTCCAAAATCCCCGTACTTGAGAACAATTCCCCCAAGCATAGCAAGGACCTTCGTATCGTTAAATTGAGGTGCACGTCTTACATAGGGTTTTTCGCTTCGGAGTCTCTGGGTACCCGAATGCTCTCGTGACTGCGCCGGACCCTTAAGACTATACTCTACACCCTGGTTGGAGGCATGGGCCATAGGGATTACCGTAAGGAACTTCCTAGTAAAACCCAAGGAGTCTTACCCTAATCAGGAGATTTGGCCCGTCTATGCGCAGCGATACTACCTCTGCCGGGCAGAGCCTCTGCTGGCGATCCTGGACGACAGCTACTACGTGCGATTCCTGGCAGCACGAAAGGCTTCAATTAAGCGGTGTAGGATTTAGGTTTTACGGGCGTAGCGGTAGTGTCGGGATAAGGGCGTAAAATATCGTGTGTGTATGCAACCTAGTGACTAAGGCTTAGCGACTACCGATTGAGAGTGTCTGTTCTCGTGTGTTTAAGTTGGCCTCAGGTGAGGTATTGCTGTTGTCTTGAGCCAATGAGCGCTACGTTTCAATGGAGGTGATGATGCCGGGTTTCCCTTGCAAACTGTCTAGGCCTAGGCCCCAAAGCTAGAGTTTAGTCTAGAGTTTAGATGGATATAGCCCCAAACAGCCAGTAAGCCGATATCTCAGCAACAGAGCTTCCCAAAATCCCTAAACCCTAAGCCTTAACACCAAAACCCTCAGCATGCCACCGTACTCGGGGGAGTTTAGATGTACCGACCTGGAAATCTGGAAAGTGAAGAAGGCCTCGGCCCGCGTTAGTTTGCAAGGGACAGATGATACTAATCCAAAATACCTAACCGTAGGGTTCCTTGAAGGGTTCCTTTAACGGGTTCCTTCCAAGGGATACTATAACGGCTATTATAAGGATTTAGTATAGGGGCCTAAATAAATACCAATACTATGTTGGGGGTTCCTGGTTATATTTATAGTATAATGCACCCCCCCCCCAAAAAAAAAAAGACCTATTCTACATATTATTAAGGCCCCAACATTAGCCCGAAACTTTTCAAGATGTAACTTCTAGGTACCGCCTCCTTTGGTAGCATGTCTCTTTGTCTTGACTGGTTGACTTTGTAGGAATGCCAGCATTCCCAAGCATTGAAGCCTTTATGTTGAAACCCTGAACCTCTGCCCGATATCCGAAACCCTCAACCTGAATCAGCGTGGGCAAGCTCGGCTGGACACTTGACGACCTCCGTGCCTGCGAACGACCGACCGCCTGCTGTTCACAACATTGTGCGGCAGCAGCCCCCGGAGACGCATCCTTCTTTCTGCACTTTCACTCTTGATCCGGCCCGAGAGTGAAGTCCAGGACCCTGAGCCGGATGATGCGGGCTGGGCCCAGCAGCCAGCTTCCTCAAGCGGCCTGGAGTTGTTGGTCTGCCGGCTTCCTCCCGCGATCCCTCAACACACCTTGTGACAACCACCGCCACCATGACAGTGTGGAGTGAGATATGAGGTTCATGAGGTGAGCTTCACTGTAAGAGGCTCAGCAGGTTCTGACGACCTGAAACGAAACCCCAAACCGGAAATCCGACTAGATTGTTGAGTACTTTAGCTTGTTACTACAGGATCCCAACACATCAGATGCACCATTTTTGGGGTTCCCTTTGTTGGGTCGACTCTGAGCCCTGTCAGCAGACCTGTCTGCGACGCCGAGGAAAGGTCGAACAGCTCCGCGGCGGCAAGGCAAATCATGCATTTCTCTTTGAATAGAGGCCGGAAAGCGGGAACATTATCCTGGTGCCCTTAAAGTCAGGTCTGAAGGATCCCAACACAAATCATATCGAAGGTTTAAGGTTTAGGAGTTTAGGGTTTAGGGTTTAGGGTTTTAGGGTTTTGTTGTTTAGGGTTTAGGGTCTTTGGTTTCTGCCCTGAACCTCAACAATCGTCCATTTTTTGCGATCTTTGGGCCCAGAATACTTGAGGTTCAAGGGTAGTTATAACTAGGGTTATACGTCCCTTAATATGGGTTGTAAGTATAGCTACCCTACATATAACCCTACTTATAACTACGCATGAACCTCCAAGTAGAAGTCCCCCAGGCCCCCCGAAGGGCCCTTTAATAGAGTCCTTATGTCCCTTAATCGTGGGTATTTGGGGTTATATTGGAGGGTAGTTGGGGGGTCTAGGCTGAGATCCCAGTTTTGGGTTTACGGTTTAGGGGTTTAGGGTTTCATTCGGACATGGGAGTTTCCGAAAATACGGGACCCAAATATAGTACCCTAAATAGTAGGACCCTTATTATCAGGATCCCAAAACAAGGTACCCCTAATTTTTCGGAAGCTCCCACATATACCTTATTATAAAGCGGGCCGAGGACCCTACTCCGATTGAGGGTGTATTTTCCTGAACGAGTGGTTTTGGAGTCTCCGGGTATAGGTATTGATATAGCTACGTAGATCCCAGTACCTAACCTTTAATCTTTTTGGGTTCTTATAGTTTGGTAGGAATCGGAAAGTTTAACCTTTTATTTCTGTGGCTTATTGGGGGAGTAAGTAGTTATAGCTGTTCGAACAGGGAGTGCTCTTACTTGTTCCCGAAGCTTCCATGGAACCCTGCTATAGCCTATTTATTTCTGCATAACACATGCAAAATTCTGCTGAGAAGTCGAAGGACCCGCAGAGGTCTTTAACCGCTTAGGGCCTAAGTCCCGAGCACTGAGCACCAAGCCCAAACCGTGAGGGTCCGAGTACTGAATAATCATACACTCTCCCAAAGCCTGACATACGTTACTATTATCGTAGACCCGGGTAAAATGACTATTGGAGCCACCCTAAGCCCTAAACTCAAGAAAGGTACGAGACCCTGTTCTGCACTCTAAACCCTAAGCCCTAAGGTACGAGGCCCTGTTCCACCGCAAGAAGCAAGCTCTCTTGCGGCTTCGCGTGCCTTTGCGGCAGCGGCTTAGGGCCTTGGGGCCATTTGGGGCTCAGCTTTTGAGGCTCTCCAGCTTCTGCAGGGCTTCGGGTTCGTCCAGGGTTTAGAGTTTAGAGTTTAGGGTTTAGGGGTTTAGGGGTTTAGGGTTCAGGGTTGCAGATGCGAATCAGAAGCCAGGGCCGGGGAGTTTTCTGGTTTAGGGTTCTTTTGGGGGTGTTTGGGTGAGGGGTGTAGGATTAGATTCTGGTTTCGGATTTCGGATGGGAGTGAGTCAGGAGCCAGCGTGATTATATGATTGATGCCGCCAGCCGCACTCCAAGTATGTAAGTGTTGACACAAGGGGCACTAACCAGACTCATTCAACAAGGCTTCTCGAGATCAGAGGTTCGTTTTCTGAAGACCGCGTCGTCAGGATCAACATCATTCTGCGGATTGCAAACCCCTGAACCCCTCAACCCTAAACGCAACAGCCCCTAAACCCCTACACCCCTAAACCCTAAACGCTAAGCTCCTCAACCCTAAACCCTATAAACCCTTGAACCCCTGAAGCCCTGAACCCCTGCACCCCTAAACCAGCTACTTGGAGGTTCATGGGTAGCTATAAGTAGGGTTATGAGTAGGAAAACTAGACTTATAACCCATATTATGGGGCTTATAACCCTACTTATGACTACCTCTGAACCTCCAAGTACAGGCTGCGACTCTAACGGTCACGTCCATGGTGCGAGCAGCGCTCTCGGCACTTCCTGTCGTTTATCTCTGAAATTTCAGGTTTTCTTCCGCAAAGTTGAGGGTTTTGGGGTAATATAGGGGTTTGGGTTTAGGGGTTTGGGGGTTTAGGGTTTTTTGGGGTTTAGGGGTGTTAGTAGGATTCAGGGTTGCTGGGTTTTCAATGCAGAGGCTTGTAGAGTGCAAGGTTTAGGATGCAGGGCTGACGTGTAAGTTTCGGGGCCTTAGGTAGATGTATTTGACAACCGCATGCTGGAGCATTAGCCCCTGAGTTTGAACCGCAGATGATTAACATTCTTATAGTCCAGGGCTTCTGAAATTTTGGAACTGTTGTACGTTACAGTGTTTCTTTCGTAGCTTTCAGGACACGAAACCCTGTAATGCAAGACGGTGTTTCGTGAGTTTCCGGGTCGGAAATTCGCATGTTTTCGCATTACAGTATTCGTGGCTTTCAGGACGCGAAACACTGCCTACGGAACAAAGCCAAGATTTTTTTTTGAATTATTGCCCCCAGTCAAGTAGATGCCAGGATTTGGGATTTCTTGGAACATTCTGAATTTGAGTTTAGCATTGGAAGTTTGGGATGTTTTTGAGAACTGCCGTGTTTCTTGATGTCCAGGACCCGAAGCATTGTATCACAAGACAGAAGGGAGCTCTCTTCTGTTGTCAAGGAATGATGTGAGGAAGACGCATTGTCTCGGTCCTTCTTTTTTCTTCCATGGCGGCCGCAGGAAGGAAGGAGGAAGGAAGCAAAGCGGAGATGAGAGAAGGAAGAAAACGGTTGATGATATAAATCCTGCATTACCCATAATAAGGAATATGCCATAATTCCCATAGTCTGGGGCCATTGACCCCTAAACCCCAAACCCTAAACCCCAAACCCTAACCCAAAACCTTAAACCCTAAACCCTAAACTGCCGACAGCGCCGCTGACCATTTGCATGGGCGCTCGAGGCTCCGACCCACGCGAAGTGACTCGGCTTCGGCTCACACAATACGGACCCTGCCCTGCCCTGCCCTGCCCTGTCCTGCCCTGGTCTGCCCTGCCCTGCCCTGCCCTGCCCTGCCCGAGTCCATCCTGCGGGGTACCAAATGCGCTGCCGCTTTGGGTCTGACATATTTCTGCTGCAGTTGCGACCGCTATTTAAAGAAGGCGAAACTGGACATGCCACTTGCTTGATTTGTGTTGCCTGCCAAGTTGCCGCAGAAAAAAATTGAGAAGTCGTGTGGAGCCGTTAATGGAACATCACCTCCTGAAAGCGAACTCAGGCCAGCCACTTCTGGAGGACTGAAAGCCATCAGTGACCCGAATTGGGAGGACCCGGCAAAAAGCCTTCCAGAAAACCACTGCTGTATTGTGTATAACGGAAAGATTCTCGTCGGCAGAGTGGCAGCACCTCGTAGAGCAATTTAGAATTCCACTCAAGGATTCCACTCAAGGTTTTTTTATCGTGAGAAAAAGAAAATGTTGCTAGTACCTGCTCATTATTGAATCTAGTTGCCCTAAAGTTTGTTGCCACTCCGTGAAGAGGTATGGAGATATCCGGCGCACACCGTAACAGATGCAAAGATCCTGACCGCGGTCATGCCTCCAGCAGGCACGCCGAAAATAAAGACTAAGTAACAACGAGTGTAAACTCACGTTGTCTCGAGCTGATGCAATTAACTTTTCGTTATGAGCAGAGCCAGCTGACTGCGGTGTTTGAATCAGGTACCATTGTCCACGACAACTGCATGGTGCTCTCATGCGTCGGAAGCGTGAATGCTGACGCTTGTCTCAATAGGGTTCATGCTGGACTGCCAGCCGTCTGTCATAACCTCCGTTCTTGCATGCGAAACGAAAGCATGGCTCATGTGATACCTGTAACATTATCCAATGCAGCTTTTCTCAGACAAATTCCGTTAAACAGTCTTTTCTTAACATGCGTCTGGTACGTCATTGTAAAACTGTCCACCCATGGCAGGAGATGGCCACAGGATTCTCGATGGTGACGATGGTGACGACAACTTCTTTTCCTTCTGGAAGAAGCTCGTCGATCTTCTGCAGGTCACCAAGGTGCGACAAAAAACAAGTCGACAGGCAAAAATCAGTGTGGTAAACAAGTAGAGCATCGGCATGAAGCCAACTTGCAGGAACACGTGGAAGCGGTACAGGCTGCTGCAATCGAAGACAATCTACTGACCGAGTTCACGAAGCCCGAAACGCTCTTCGAAACCTCCACAAGTGCGGAGCGAAGCCACTAGCCTGCTTTGCGACGACCTTGCCGAGTAGACGTAACTGAGACGCTTTGCGCGGGCTTTTACTTCCAACCACCAGAACATGCTATATCACAGGTCTCGAATTGCTGCGCTACACCTGCACTATGAGCACCATGCCTATTCGGGGCATGGCTGCCATCTTGTCAGAGCGCTTCGTGACAAGAGCACTTGAAGCAGGCCGTGGCAGAATAGACATGCAGCGTGAAAGACGGATGTTCGTTGCCGTCCGTTACAGCAAATCAGCTTGGTTTCTCGCGATGCAACACGGTGGTGGTCCCAGCGAGCAATTTAATGACGCCATCCTCGCCAACTTCCCTGGTGCACAACGAGTCTCGGCTGACGCATGCTGTCATTCCCTTTGAAAAGTTGAAGACTAGTTTTCATGTTTTTTCGTGGAGGGGTGGTGCAAGTGCAGAGACATTGTCCAGGCGATGAACGCGCGCAAAAAAATCAGCATTCTGGACTTGCTCAAAAAATGCCGGAAGTTCGCAAAGCAGAAGAACGTCAACAAAGGAGTTGCAAGGCGAGCAGTCTTGCACGCTTGCACTGTGTGTTTGTGAATCATGTCCGCGCACCAACAGGATCTCAGATACGCTCGCCGACCAGATGCGGCTCAACATGCCTGAGATAGAAGCCTGCAGGCCAGCCAGTGCCAGATAGCCGCAGAATCCTCAGCCGTCAATACTGCACAAGGTAGCAACATACAGTTATGACGCAATCCCGATGCAGGAAACGTCCGCGGGAGCAGCCCAACGCGGACGGTCGCCGCAGGAAAAGCAAACCTCCCAAGCTCGACCGTGACAAAGTACTCAAAGTTCTCGTCCCTGGCTTGCAACATCGTTTTTCTGTCAGTCGCGCAGTGTTTGTCACGTGTTGAAGTGCGCCTGATTCAAATGCAACGACATAGGCAGGCGAGCTGAAAGACCTGGTGAGCCCAGATGCCTTTGGAAGCATTTGGTTCCCACGAGGACGTATCGTGCTTGGTCACGAAGCAGGCTTGCTTCCGTCTGTTCTAAGAAATTGCAGTCGTAAGTCCATGTCTCAGGTATGCTTGATTGAAGTGCTGCTTGTACGGCAGGGCGAGCCATGAGACTCCTTTTGCACCGACCCCGCGAACAACCGTATGCGGGGAAGGACTGCGCTCGTCGGATGGATTCATGTTTCTGCAAATTCAGCTTGCGCCGCAACGACTCCTTGAAGGCTGAAGAAGCGTTCCCCGCTGGCGGAGATTGCAGCCGCCTGAAGTGGCGACTCAAGCACTGGTACCAGGCACAGACGGGCCGGACAAACAACAAACTTTGCTGGTGAGAAGCGCTCCCACCGCGCGCACACTGTCTACACACCCTAAACCCTAAACCCTAAACCCTATAAGGTAATGCAGGATTGCTACGTATCATCAACAGAAGCACACCCCTTGGAGCCCCAAGCTCGGGGAGCTTTTAGCCCAGACCCCGGGAGGATCTTTGGTTAGTAGGGAATGGAAGAAGGGTAGTCATAGTAGTTATAATTGTACCCCATTCCTCCATTCCCTACTAACCAAACGTAAGTTTAGTAGTATACGGTCCCAAATCCTCAACCCTACACCCTAAAAGCCCTAAACCCAAAACCGTGGCTACTTTTCCGATCCTCCCGAGTATTTTTGGAGGCCGGTCAGCTGATCGAGCTCGGCCAGACCTCGAAGCAGATGCTGGGCTTTCGGATGTTGGGGTGTAGGGTTGGGGCCCAAAGTTGAGGGCTTTAGGTAGGGGTGTAGGGTTTAGGGTTTAGGAGTTTAGGAGTTTAGGAGTTTAGGGGTTTGGTTGGGGTTCAGGGTTTAGGGTTTGGGGGGTGTAGGGTTGTTGGGATTTAGGGGTTTAGGGGTTTAGGGATTTAGGATTTAGGGCTATCGGGTTTTGGAGTTAGATCCCGATTTTTGGAGGGTGGTTCAGGGGCGGGTGGGGCGGGGGGGGGGGCATTCAGAGATCCGCAGGGAACCTTAGGGAAGCTTCGGGAGTAAGGAGAATGGGGGATGACTAAGTTCTATACCCTAAATTCTTCTATACCCCTGGTGTTCAGCAGAGCTCGGTTTCCTTCGCAAAGCTTAGCCGAAGAGTTCGACTGGGATTTGGGTATTCTTCATACTTTACTAGACAACCCCAGGGAATAGTATGACTAATCGAGACCTTATTGACTTGTAGAACCCGGAATCAAAACAAAACCTATAGACTATAGTCCTTAACTGGGTTCTTCTTAGGGGACTTAATTTAAGTTACCATAATAGGGATCTATGGTAAATAATATGGTTTCCTTATCGTGGTATCTAAACTAAATCCCTTAACAACAACCCAGCCTATAGTCCTTAAGCTTTGACCTTGGGGTAATTTTTTTTGGGGGACAGGGTTTTGGCCCTAAGCAATTCAAAAAAACAGAAAGACGCTACATCCTAAACACCAACTTAAAGCCTAGACCCCATAACAAACCCTGCCACTTTAACAGCGAAGCCGAGAAGCCGAAATCGAGATAAGTTCTCAGGCCCTCAGGTTGGTGTGGCTCTTCACGGATTTGGGCTCTACGGCGCTTGAATCATTGAAATTGAAACCGTAAGCCGGGTTTCGTGGTTCAGGGTTTAGGGTTCAGGGTTTCGTAAACCTTCTGATCCTCATTCTTGATGTTCTCAGAGATTTTTTTGTTTGAAGACCCTAAACCGAAAACCCTAGACCCTAAACCCTAAACCCCAAAAGAGCCGTTATAGAACGCGAAAATAGTCCTGATAGAAGCTTGAAAGACTCCTTACAGAGAGCCCATGTGCTGGGTTCAGGCCCTCAACCCTTAGTAGCTGAGCTGATACACTTTACACTTTTGGGATAATATTACCCACTATAAAACGGAAAGTGTACACTTTTTGGGCCTTATGAACTCGGCAACCAAGCTTCTACTCTTGGCTGATATCTTGAGCCTGTGATCCCTTAGGGGTTTCGGGTGTGGGGTTAGGGGGTTGGGGTTTAAGGGTTTAGGGATCCCTGAGCCCAAAAAACATGCCCTGAACCCTGAACCGATGACATCGGAGCCAAGGACCTACGACGCATGGAAGGGGGACAGTGGCCGAGCTGCAGATTTGATGAACGTTCTAGCTACATGGGTTTAGGGCTAGGGCTCCGACCAGAATCATACTTTCAACGGGTGGTAAGGTCAGCATGTTACGCCCTAAATTAAATCTTGCCAGCACCATGGCATGTACAAAATCGCGTGGCGTTATGGATTTGATTGTAATGGTAGCAGTGGAGCGGAATGTCAAGCTGTCCTCTTGTAGCGGCGCTTGGTGTATCAAACTGGAGGGTGCCTCAGCTGCACATGCAGGAGACAAAGTGAAAGCCCCCCTAGGGTCCCTCGATAGCGCTTACGTAGCGTTTTTTTGCTATGAACACATACTATCGGGACCTATTCTGGGGGCTCCTTACTGTAACTATGGTATACTATACCCAAGCCTTTATTCTCATTATTAAGGCCACAAGTCAACACAAATCAGCACGCTTACCAGCCTTGCCCGTGGAATTTCGGTGGAGGTTTCAGGTTCAAATCTTCAGTCTTACAACCAAACCCGAGAACTAGGGAGGCCCCTCTCAGAACCCCCAGAAAGACAGGTTGGCTGGCTTCGTTTTTATCGAGCTTCTTAAGTTACCGTATATGATATAACAGTACAACAGTACATTATACAGTAGATGATGTAGCTTGCCTTTGGTGTCTGGAGCTGAGCTCCTTGAACGGATCAGGGCTGGAGGCTATGAGCCGAGAAACCCTAAATCATGACGGCCTTCAATCCCAGGAGTCAGCCTGCTGTCGACACATTTCTCAACTTCCACTGCAGCCTGGCAGAGGTTATCAGTTTTGGGGTTAGGGCGCTTCAAAAGGCTTTGGGCCTTTAGCTTGGTATTGCTGGGGTTCTACAGCTGCTATGCTATGTAACCCAAAGGTTCAGCTGAAGTTACGTTCCAGCAGGAAACCGTACAGGTAAGTAATATCCAGGGGTTTGGGGTTCAGGGTGTAGGGTTTGAGCTTTGTACTCAAAGAACCGTGTGCTAGGTTATGACGGCTTTTGAACTGGGCATTTTAGCAAGGTTGCAGAATCCTTTCGCAAGCCTTGCTGCACCATGACAAGAAATCCGGCATGATTCAAGATCTATTGTACTCGTTCAGGTTGCTCTAGAGGCAAGGGGGGGCTCTCTGGTAGACACCTTTGGTGTGAAGGTGTCACGTGGAAGAGTTCATATCCAAGCTGCAACTGTAACCTTCAACTGCACAGCCTTGAACTCAAAGCCCCAAATCTTTGCTAGGTAGGGCTTTGGGACACTTTACATCTTCCCTTATTGGGCTTAAGAGGATCTTATTTACTAGTATTTTTTCAAAAGCTTCAAAAGCCCCACCTAGCTTGAACTCAAAGCCCCAAATCTTTGGAGTCTAAGGCCCAACCCCCCAAACCCGAAGCCCCGTTGTGCTCTAGCAGTTACACTCAAAAACCCTCGCTCTACCCCGAGGCTCTCTCCCTAGACCCTAAACCCCAAACCCTTAAACCCTGAACCCTTAAACCCTAAACCCCTAAACCTCTAAACCCTAAACCCTAAACCCCAAAGCCTATGCTATTTCTGAAATTCACGATCCTTCAACCACCAAAGTCGCTCACCTTTAACCGAAGCCCCTTCGCTGCATACGTGACCAATCAAGCTGTAGAACACCCGGTTTAGGGTTTAGGGTGTAGGGCCTCCTTTGGCGTCGAAGACGTCGAGGCGAACCTGCATGAGGAGGACGATGAGGGCGATGGCAGCTGAACCCGCATGCCCTGTTTGTGCTTACGCATACATAGAACATCTAGATCTATGTGCACTCGCAGATGCTTTCTATTCGGAGGGATGTCACCGTAGCTTCGGAGCGCGGACATGCTGGCAGATCGAGACAAGAAATCCACAATCAGCCGGAATGGTTTAGGGATTCGGGTTCAGGGTCTAAGGTTTGAGTCGTCTGAGTCGTGACTGCGTTCTGCGTGTGTTACATATGTACATCTGTATATACGGACGTAAAATGTGTTTCAACGACGGTTATGTTTGGCCTAAATAAACCCTAAACCCTGAACCCTAAATATCCCCAACCCCCCCCATACCCTTAATGTGTTTGCCTATTGGCGTCGGCCTCGGTTCCAGCCTGCTACTTCTTGGGGTTTAGCGCCTCGTCACGTGTAGTTGTGCTTTTGAGATTTCGTTTAAGGCTTCATTAAGTTTCCATAAAGGTCTCGGGGTTTGTTTGTTTTGCGGGTACAGGGTTTAGGATTTGCGAGGCTCGTGGAGGCTGTTGCAGTAGGACACCTGGAGGCGTTCTCAGTTAAGGTAGACCCTTGACTAACTTGACTACTGACGTGGTCCCTTCAGCTTCTACAGCAGTTACCCAACTCTGAACCTTAAGCCCTAAGCCCTGGACGCTACACCCTACACCCTACATGTTTTCGACTCTTGGGATCCCAAATGGGTTAGGGTTTAGGGTTTAGGGTTAGGATATTTGATAGCAAGCATCTAGTATACCCTAAACCTTGTAATACCCTAGTCCCGAACTGGGGCTAGTCAGGACCAGAAGGGCTCTCTCAAAGGTTACTTGGTGATCCTGAGGCGTGGTTTTAGGGTGTAGGGTTTCGGGTTTAGGGGTTCAGGGTTTAGGGGTTTAGGGGTCTTAGTAATTCGAACAGGGTTTTGGGGCCCATTACACTATAAATATGACAAGGAAACCGCCCAAAACCCTATTCTAATTATTAAGGCCCCTACATTAGGGCTTTAAGGGGTTGAGGGGGTAGGGTCCAAGATGGAAGGCAAGGTCTGTAGGGCACCGAGGCAAGTAATATAGGGGCCTCAATATTTAGCCACACTATTTTGGGAATTCCTTATTATCGTTGTAGTATAATTATAATATATCCCAAAGCCCTATTCTACTTATTAAGGCCTCTATAGTACGCAAAGACTCCCAAACCTCTGAATTTAGGAATGAATCTTCCACTGTACTAAGTTACTATTACTAAGGACCACTCTACAACCTAAGATGTGCTTCGATCGGAGCCTGGGGAACCGAAACGCGTACATCCTGCAGCCTTTTCGGGGATGCTACTTCTCCTCGTACTTCTTTCCCAAGCCCCGAGGGCCAAGCTGGGATTTAGGGTTTAGGGTTTAGGGTAAACCCCTGACTTCATGAACCTTGGCTTTCAAAGTGTCATGCTACGAGGATCCTCGGTAATTGGGGTTAAGGGTTTAAGGGCGCAGGGTCTAGGGTTCAGGAATGCGATTTTCTTGTTGGAGTGTCACTGCCCCGACAAGATTTTGACCCCATGTGCTGCCAGCTGGTTCAAAGCTTGCCTTAGTCCGGGTAGGTGTGAAGGTACTTGCGAAATGCCACACGCGCCATAAGAGCTTGACACCTGCTGCCAAAATTATTCATTTCTTGATCGTAGCAATCACACCGAGAACCAGCGTCAGACTCAGAAAGCCACAGCAACCACGGTCAACACAGATACCGCCAGCCAGAATACCGAAGTAGCAGCCCAAACTAGAAGCGACAACTGGCGAGATGACGGTGGCCGTGGCAGTAGTCTCAAATCGTCAAGGTATGAATGATCCAACCCCTGACGTACATCCCAAAAACTGCCAAAGCTGTTAGCCGATGGAATCAGACGGCCTGTGTTTCTCTGACTCGTTTGGCCATAGACTGCTTAAACTTCACTCATGATGTGGCCGGCAGCTGTGCGGCAGGCTTTACAAGGGCGAAGGGTTTCGAAAAGGGCACTTAGGACAGTAATAACAATAAAAATATCAAAATAATATGAATAATAATCAAAATAACAACAGGAATACTAACAATACTATTGTGAATAGTAAGAATGATATTAGTAGTAGTTTTTGCATGAATAGTCACCTAGGTAAGGCGGCGGCTATCAAGCCTACAACCTGAAGTTGACATAGGGTGGTTCTTGCAGAACCCGTGTGGAAACTAAGCCGCCTCATCTTCAGTAGCTTGTTTCCCGTCTCTAACCCCTGTAAGCCCATAACACTTGGAGCCGTCAGTGCTGTGGCTTTTAGGAGGCTCTCAGCCGCGGAAACGGTCGTTTCTTTGCTACTTTTATACTTTCGTTCCTTCGAACGGGCGGTCGACGCGCATACTGCAGTTGAGTTATCTGCGTTTTTGGCCGACGCTGAAAGAAAGAACTTTGGCCGTGGTGATGCCACGCTTCACTTGTTTGCAGACTATGGGGCGCGTCTATGTGCGTTTGGGACAGTACTTGAAGGTGATATCTTGTACAAGGCCCCACTCTTTGAGGTCTTGCTTTCAATGCTCTTAGGGAAAGCAGACTAAATCCCAAACCCTGTGCCAAATCCTAAACCCTGGACCCATACCCCAAACCCAGAAACCCTCAACCCTGCACCTAAACCCTCAAGACCTTAAGCCCTAAACCCCTAAACCCTAAGTACCTTAAACCCTAAACCCTATACCCTAAAGCCCTAAACCCTACACCCTAAACCCTAACAAGTACCTTAAACCCTAAACCCCTAAGCCCTAAACCCTAAGTACTTTAAACCTTAAACCCTAAAGTGACTGATCAGGTGCGACATGCACCACGGCTGTGGAATCACCTCGCCCAGGCTCTCTGACTGCTTCGAGGGATCAGGGCCAATAGGTGGTTTTTGCAGAAAAGTACATAGGGGTTTAGGGTTTAGGGGTTTATGGTTTAGGGGTTTAGGGCTTTAGGGGTTTAGGGTTTTAGGGTTTCAGGCTCTAGGCTTTTAAGTTTTAGGGTTTAGGGTTTGGGGTTTACGGCTTTAGGGTTAGGTATATGGGCAGTGTAGTGTTGTACAGAAAGTTATGATACAGGGGCTCAGGGCTGTCACATAGGGGTGTATGAGGGTTTTCAATGATGGTTTGACAGTGACGAAGTTCCGGCAGTCTTTATGACAAGACTGTCTTTGGGCTCTAACCCTAAACCATAAACCCCAAATCCTAACCCTGGCCCTAAACCATAAACCCTAAACCCTAGCCCAAACCAGCCATACACTGCATAAGCCACAAGCCCCAACAGCTTTTAAACACGAAGCTTAAATTAAATTCTAAACTTCTAAACCTAAACCTAACCCGAAACCATCTAAATTCTCAACTTACCACTTGGGAGGCATTGAGATGTAGGCTTGTGGTTCTGGATTTCCCTAAGCCCCAAACGAATACGTTACAATACAAGCGTCTTGCATCCGACCCTAAGTGCAGCACTTGGGTAGTTTTCGATGCAGGGATTCAGAGGTTCCGGCCCAGGATTAGTGAAGCAAAGCAGAAGGGGAAGCAAGAATAGGGTAGGTAGCAACAAAGATAGTCGTCGCGGCCCGCCACAATTCAATAACAACCCTAAACCCTAAACCACAATTCAATAACAACAGAACATTTCAAGAACTCCGAATCGTCCTCGTTGTCACCACAATCTTCTTTGGGTTCAGGGCCCAGGGTGCAATTTGAATGAAAGCTTCTCGAAACCCTTCGTTCTGAAGCCTGAGACCCCAAACCTTAGACCCCAAAGCCCTAAACCCTAAGACCTTAAACCAGAAAACCCTAAACCCTAAACCCTAAAACCCCAAAACCCTGAACCCCAGACCCCAACGCCCTAAACCCTAAGCCTTGCCTCGACCCCCGAACGCCCAGCATCTCCGCGCCAACTTCGGCTCTGCTAAAAGCCTTCGACTTCATGAGGGTGTAGGGTTTAGGGGTTTAGGGTTTGGGGTTTTAGGGACTAGGGGTTTAGGGGTTTAGGGGTTTAGGGTTTGGGGTTGTAGGGTTTAGGGGTTCCCGTGCACAATGCTCCAATCCCTCAACTCTAAGCCTGAGATCCTAAACCCTAAGCCTCGAAGCCTAAACCCTGCACCCTATGGTCGGGTTTAGGTTGCCTAAGCTCTTCAAACCCTAAACCCTAAAACCTAAAACCCTAAAACCCTAACACCCTAAACCCTAACACCCTAACACCCTAAAACCCTAAAACCCTAAAACCCTAAACCCTAGACCCTAAACCCTAAATCCTAAACCGGCATAGTTTCTCAATCCCAAACCCCGCGAAGCCCCAAGCTTCCAAGCCCGAATCCCTCTTGACCCCACGATGAGTGCTGCTACTGCTACAGCTACTACAGCTACAGCTACAGCTACAGCTACAGCTACTACTACTACTACTACTACTACTACTACTACTACTACTACACCGAGCCCAAAAACCACATCGCCGGCGCGGCATGGGCGTTTTTCGTGCTGTCCTCCGTGTGGCCGTGATCTGAGCTCCAGCGGCCGGTTTAATACAAGGCCCTTAATCGTTAGAATATGTTTACATGTTGAGCAGGGTGCTTAAACATTGGCTGAAAAGGGCAGTAACTACACTAGGGGTTTGGGATTTTGAGTATAGGTACCTTCATAATTGGAACGGTTTTTGGGTCGAATGAAGTATATGTATATCAAGAACGCTAAGTAATGAATATTGTCGCGAATCATTCAGCCACTTCCATATTAGAGCTAAGCATCCCTAGCCCCCCAAAATGTAGGCTTGTTGGCCTAAACCCTAAACCCTAAACCCTAAACCCTCAACCCTCAACCCTGAACCTCAAACCCTAAACCCTAAACTGCCGAGAGCGCCGCTGACCATTTTAAAAGTCGCCCGACCACACCGCCCTGCCCTGCCCTGCCCTGTGCCCTGTGCCCTGTGCCCTGTGCCCTGTGCCCTGCGCCCTGCGCCCTGCGCCCTGCTCCCTGCGCCCTGCGTGCCCTGCCTTC
>BGNK01003020.1:0-14825 GCA_003297005.1 Symbiodinium sp. clade A Y106 | reverse complement strand
TGAGAATAGTTGGGGTGGTTGGGGCGGGACTACATGCTGACGCAAGCGCGCGATTAGTGGGTGCGCCCCTATTCCTAAAGTAAAAGGCGCACCCACCGCGCGCACACTGTCTACACACCTTAAACCCTAAACCCTAAACCCATAACCCATCCATGATTTATCGCTGATCTTGAGTTTGGGTCCGACTACAGGGCACGGGCCTCAAGAGGTAGTGCGATGATTATCGTACAATGGACATATGGGAGTTTCCGAAAATGAGGGCTGCCATTTTGGGGGTCCTTATAATAAGGATCCTACTATCTAGGGTATTAGATTAGGGTCCCCTATGTTCAGAAACTCCCATATTGCCGCTTAGGCATTCTATGATATACCCTACATCGCGAATGCTTTGGAGTCTTGTCAGGGCCTGGTTCAGACCACCGACTCCACTAGTTCAACCAGAAGCTTCTTACTGAATTTCTTAAAGGTCTGTTCAAGTCTGCAATCATAGCCAACAACATGCAGCATGTAAACTCTGGACCCTGCAGCCTCAAACCCTAAACTCTCAACCCTAGACCCCAAACCCCAAACCCTAAACTCTAAACCCCGAACTTTACACCCTAAACCCTAAACTCTAACCCCAAGCCCCAAAACAGTGTTCCTGTCGCCCAGGCAGGTGTTTGCGCTGTGCATCGCTGTGCAGCAGCGGGCCATGCCCTTGGCTAAAAGGTTCCTTCACCCAGAAAGCCCAGTATCCTCGGTTTTCGGCTTAGGGTTCAGGGTTTGGGGTTCAGGTTTTAGGGTTTCGGGTTTAGGCTTTAGGGTTTAGGGTTCAGGTTTTAGGGTTTAGGCTTTAGGGTTTAGGCTTTAGGGTTTAGGCTTTAGGGTTTAGGCTTTAGGGTTCAGGGTTTAGGGTTTATGTTTACACTCCAAGTCACAGTCTTTCAAAGGGCATTGGGTTGCGTGGGCAAGAGTTCTGCAAGCATTTGGTTAGTTGGTTTTGTGGTTTGGGGTTGAAGGACTGAGTGAGCAACCCCTAAACCCCTGAACCCTAAACCCCCAAACCTCCAAACCCCTAAAACCCTAAACCCCTAAAACCCTAAACCTCTCCCTCTGGCTCTCTCCACGGCTGCCTGGTGCTATTGGATCGGTTCTGGAGCCTCCGCCTAAGCCCCACCTCTTAGTTTCATGGATCTCTTGGGTTGGGGTTTCGGGTTTATGGATCGGGCTTCTAGGGTGAAGCCCAAAACGCAGGGTTCCATGAGGGTTTAGGGTTGAAGTTGAAGGCGCGCTGGCTATTGCACAGCATGTTCACGGTTCAAGGGTTTGAGGGTTTAGGGTTTAATTAGGGTTTACATGGGAGATGTGGCTACAAGTGTCGAGGGAGGGAAGTCTGCAACAGGTGCAAGGACGCCGTTCCTCTCCCATCAATTGCTGCAGCGGCAATGACCAAAGGAGTCCAATTTGGAAATCATTGCAGACACCGNAGGGAGGGAAGTCTGCAACAGGTGCAAGGACGCCGTTCCTCTCCCATCAATTGCTGCAGCGGCAATGACCAAAGGAGTCCAATTTGGAAATCATTGCAGACACCGGTAGCGAAGAAGATCTTATCAGCCACTCTGACGTAGAGGTCCACTTCAAGGACAAGGCAAAGAAGATCCCATCGAGTCCCGTAAGCTTAATCACAGCCAACGGACCGGTAGACGTGGAAGCAAAGCACGAAGTCTACATCGAATCGCTGAAGAGGGCCCGCCGACTACTGCACGGCATTCTTGCGAGCTCTGCGTGCTCTCCAAAGTGGCCGGGACGAAGGCCATGGTACGGGGCAGATCCTTCCTCTAGGACCCAGAGTAAGCCCTTATTCTCTTTTTAGGGTTCAGGTTCCCTTATAACCCTAAACCCTAAACAACCCTAAACCCCCCTTAAACCAAAAAGGTTACTCTTAGGTCTAGTCCTTGTCTCCAGCCTCTCCGGGCCAATCGGCCGCATCGTCTGAGACAGTGGTTGCCGGTGCGAGCCTTATGGATCGGCTCCAGTGCTGGATTTGCGCCGGTTCCCCTGTACTTCTGGGTTTAGGGTTTAGGCCTAGGGTTTAGGGTTTAGGGCACTTCACGGAGTGACTTGGGCACTCGCAATTGCTGCAAGACAGCGTTATAACCAGCTCACGATGCCTTGACGCAGCTCTGTCGTCACGAATGCGTGTGCTTGGATGCACTCCGGCACACCCTGCGGGCTGGACTCATGTCATTGCTTTCAATCACGTACGACCACGAAAGCAATTCCTCTTGAGACCATACACAGTTGTGTTCTATTTTTAATCACACCCTAATCGCTTTAATCCGTCGCGCAACAACCCGACCCTTAACGCCCCAAGCCTCCTTTACCCACACAGTCCGACCCTAAACCCTGCATTGCATACTGAGTGTATATATATATATATATATATACATATATACACATGCAGATTTGTTTGTGTTGTATATATATATAAATATACATATGGCAGGGTTTAGGGTTTAAGGTGAGCCCCTAATTACAAAGCCCTTGTGCAGCCCTGATAGAACTTAGGGCCTAAATTACCGGACCTGAAGCCCTACATAGACCCTAAACCCCGAAACCGGATCCCTAAACCCTACTTAAACCCTCAACCCGAACCCCGATCCCTAAACCCCAAGCCCTAAGCCCTACGCCCCAAACCCGAAGCCGTTTTCGGGTTATGACACCTCCAAGGCGACCCAACACCATCGGCGAGGTTCCTGCAAAGCCCAAGGTGCATCACTGAATACTACGGGGGCCGAATAGTAAAATGTTGTTTTTCCGAGTTCTTAAGGGTTCTAGGAGGGTAACTCTCAGGGCTCAGTATAGGGTGGGGTATATTATCGTCTGACTATCATAAGGAACTCTGGGAAATCATGTTGGTAGTTATTCAGGCTTCTATACCATTACTGCGGTTTGAGAATTCAGGGCTATGGCTAAGGTTTCGGGTTCAGGGTTTAGGGTTTCGGGTTTAGACTTTAGGTTCAAAGGCTCCCTCGTTTTGCGTCTCTCACCGGTTGTGGCCGTTCCGAGTAGCGCCCCTTTCAGGAGGGATCCTGGCTGCCTACAGCAGCGTCTTTTTCATGACGCGGCCAAGCTTACTTGAACTATCACCTAAACCCTAAACCCAAAACCCTAAACCCTAAACCCAAAACCCTTGCCAAACCCAAAACCTAAACCCTAAACCAGGCGTCCCCGAGCCCCAATCCTCCCCAACCCCCCCGAACCTGCAAAGATTCAAGAAACCCTAAACCCTCAAAGGCCCTACTTGGAGGCCCTTTTGACTTAGTAAGTAGGGTTAGTAAGGTAGGTTATGGGGGATTATAATAGGGTTTCTAGCGGATACGAAGTAGACTTACTAAGTCAAAAGGGCCTCCAAGTAAGCCATAAACCCCGAACCACATTAAACCCTAAACCCAAGAAGCCCAAAGTCCCTAAGCCTAAGCTCCGACGGTTTAACCGCTCCGCTTCCACTCCCCCCCAAGCCTGAAACCCGAAGTCCAAGACACCAACTCTGCAATAACCTGCCTTTTCGATTGGCTTACCCTATGTTTTAAGGGGCCATAACCTACTATTTTGCAGGGTTTGGGGCTACTGTACCTAAGATACCATTTACAAGTCCTTACAGCATCAGATCAAACTTGAGCAGGACTGCCGTTCCATTGCCGCTTCCGCCAGGGCGATTGGCCGCTTGGAAGGGCCTGAGGATTTCCCGTTCCTTTAAAGTGGCTCCTTTAAAGGGATCTATATAAGGGTTACTGTAAGTGATACTATAAGGGATTTATTTTGTGGCTTTAATCATTACCAATACTATTTCGGGGGTTCCTTATTGTAATTGTAGTATAATGGGCCCCAAAACCCTATCCTAATTATTAAGGCCCCCAGAGGAACCTGACCCTAAACCCTAAGCCCATTCGCATCGAGGATCGTAGTAATGCAGGTTACTCGGCCTAATTCTTAAACGCTAAACCTTGTACGCATAGGCCCTAAACCTGGAACGTTGTAAGCCCTACACCCAAAGCCCTAAAGCTTATAACCACAACCTCATAAGGCTTAAGCCTAAATCTTATAACCCACACCTTAAAAGCCCTAGACCCTGAACCTTTTCAGCCCTAAACCCCAAACCTTCTAAGAAACGCTAGACCCTGAATCTTCCAAGCTCTAAACCCCAAACCCTTATAAGCTCTGAACCTTAAAAGCCCTAGGCCCTAAACCTTCTAAGCCCTAAACCCCAAGCCTTCAAAGCAATAAACAATCGAAGCCGTAGAACCTAGACCTAAGCTTTAAGCCACAAAGCCCCTATGAGCCTGAACTTCAAAACTGTCTAAGCCCTAAATCTTCTAAGCTCTCAACCCCAAACCCTCGAAACCCCAAAGCTTGTAAACCCCAAACCTTCTAAGCCCTAAACCTTCAAAGCTCTAAACCCCAAAACCTTCTCAGCCCTATACCCCAAACCCTCCATAAGCCTAAACCCCACAGCTTCTATGCCCTAAACTTTCTAAGCTCTAAGCCCCAACACCTTTTAAGCGTACCCCAAACAGCTAGCGCTGTGCCTTTCATTCCTTGACTCATCGAGGCCGCCGGCCCGCCTCTGTCGGCGGCCTCTGCACCACTCACCTTCGTGGAGGCCTGCAAGGGACTTGTAAAGGGTTTAGGGTTTAGGGTTTGGGGCTTAGAAGGCTTAGAGCCTACCCATAGGCCCCAAAGTAGTTCCTGTTTGGGGTTCATATTTAGAATCCTATAAGGTAATCCCAAAAAGGAAATACGTACTATGGGGCCTATGGGTAGAGAGTTTATGGTTTTGGTTTAGTTGTTGGTGTTTCTGACTGTCGGGCTTGAGGGGGGAAGGCCAAAGTTACGGAGCCAGAGAAAGATGTTTTGCACGGCATGGCCGGACTTGCTATTACACAGGCGAGTCTTAGTGCTGAGGACTGGTGTTATATATGCACATATATCACGTTTTGGTTTGGCGATAGGTCTAGGCCATGGTTTTTGCGGTTGACTTTGCATGGAACTATCGTAACCTCCATATAGACAGGGTCCCTAGTGAGCCTGTATTGAACGCATTGCGAAGCAGTATGTTATGGCAGACTAAGGTGCATGGTTTGCATACGGCTGTGTAGCGCAGTGTTGATGATCTAGGGTTCAGGGTTTACCATGAAATATCGGGGCCTTAGCGATTAGAAATGCCATTCCCTTGTAGGCCCTATCGTAAATATAGCATATTATCCAGAGCTTTGTTTAAATCGGTAAGTCCCAAAAAACCCTCTTAAAGCTAGTAATGTGCCGCATATTCGGCCAAATATAGTAAAGTACCCGTACATCAAACCCTAAAGTCTAAACCTTAAAATAAACCCTAAACCCTAAACCCAAATCCTTAAACCCTAAACCCTAAACCCAAATCCTTAAACCCTAAACCCTAGACCCCTTCTATTTAAAAATTCCCGAAAAACGTTCCCATGCCGTCCTCGCCAGGCCGAGTTTCGCCGCGCCGGCGATGCCGACGGCCAGGGTTTGGTGAGAGACCTGGGATGGCTGTATTAATTACATAGTATATACTCTACATGATCTACATATAATATATATATATGTCTAGTATGTAGATAGACAGATAGATTTATAAATAGACATATATATATATATATATTTATGTATTTATAATATGATTTGCGCTGTTGTTGTTTTGTTCGAGGTCTTTCTAGGGAGCATTTGCAGTGCTGGGCCTGCAGATTGATTTTGGGATTTTGGGGTTGAGGAGCACGGTGTGGGTTTTAGGGGTTAGGGTTTAGGGCACCATGGCTTCCGGCATTTAGGGGGTTTAGGGCTGAGACATTCGGGGGTTTAGGGCTTTTGTGTTTAGAGGTTTATGGGTTTAGGGATTTAGGTGTTTAGGTCTTAGGCGGGTTAAATCTTTTGGATTCTTAAACTGCTTGTAGTCGCACTTAGGTGTTTGGGTAGCAGGCTTCAGTTGGAATGTGCGGTCGGGCTTCCCCTGCGAACAAATCATACCAAGCAGCAGGAAACAGCATAATGCGCAATCAAATACCCGCACAGGCACGCGCAGACACACACACACACAGACACAAACAAACAAGCACACAAACACAAACACAATAACAAGCACAAGCACAAGCACAAGCACCAGCACCAGCACCAGCACCAGCACAAGCACAAGCACAAAGCCAAACACAAGCACAAACACAACCACAAGCACAACCACAACTACAAACAAACCCAAACACAAAAACACACACACACACAGACGCACAAACACAAACGCAAATGCAAACACAACCACAGGCATAATAATCAGATCAAGCACAAGCACAAACACAAGCACAAACACACACACACAGAGACACACACACACACACAGACACACACACCCACACACCCACACACACACACACACACACCCACACACACACACACACACCCACGCACACACACACACACACATACACACACCCACACCCACACACACACACACACCCACACTCACACACCCACCCACACACACACACCCACACCCACACCCACACCCACACCCACACCCACACCCACACCCACNGGCGCAGGCGCACGCGCACGCGCACGCGCACGCGCACGCGCACGCGCACGCGCACGCGCACGCGCACGCGCACGCACACGCACACGCACACGCACACACACACACAGACACACACCCACACACACACACACGCTCACACACACACACAAGCACACATACAAACACAAGCACGAACATAAACACAAGTACAAACACACGCAATGACGCAACCAACACAAACATAGACATAAACACAAACACTCATACAACCCCACACGTACACACACCCAAACACAAGGCCAAAGACAAACATAAACAGATGCATGCACACAAGCACAAACATACACCTAAGAAGGCATCGCAAAAA
Source organism: Symbiodinium sp. clade A Y106 (assembly GCA_003297005.1). Classification (NCBI taxonomy): domain Eukaryota; class Dinophyceae; order Suessiales; family Symbiodiniaceae; genus Symbiodinium; species Symbiodinium sp. clade A. The sequence continues at coordinate 7,893 of BGNK01003020.1, read as the reverse complement.
ATAAGATCTGTTCAACATTCTTATACAGGCCCGGTAGGACCCGAGTGTGCTTCGCGAGCATCTACAAGGTTGTGGGCCGTGCACTGGTAGACACTGGCTCGTCTGACAGCGAGCTGCGGGAGGCGATCTCGGTGTTTACCACGCCCTAACGCTCCAAGCACCTCACAGTCATGTATTCCTTTCCCAAATACTGACTTGCAAACTTTGGCTGGGAGAGCGTAGGGGGTTTGGGACGTGCAGTAACATAGGGGCCTGTATGCTTGAATACTTCAGTATACCTCACCCTTATAGGAAGGACCCCATGTAGAACTGTTGAAAGGAACCCCTTAAAGAACCCTTACAGGAACACCCTAAACCCTAAACCCTAAACCCTTATAAATTATTTAGAGGAACCCATGCCGGAATCCTGAATGGGCGGGAACCCAAGAAAGCAACCCTGAAGCAGGTGTACTTGGGTGCTCCAGGCCCTAAACCCTAAACCCTAAACTCTAAAACCCTAAACCCCAAACTCTGACACCCTGTGAACTCTAAAACTCCGGTGCGTCTTCGGAAAAGAGCCGCCACCATAGATGAAAAAAAACTCTAAACTGTGTACTTGGGTGCTTCAGGCTTCCAGGGCCTTTGGACATTTTCATGCCAGGGCTCTCCCTTTGGATCCAGTAGCCTACTGTCTCATGGCCTTCAGGGTTATAGGGTTTAGGGTGTAGGGTTCTTGTTAAGGATCTTGATTTCTTCAGGGGTACCTTATTGGGGTCCTTATAATAAGGATCCTACTATTTAGGGTACTATATTCGGGTCCCCTATTTTCGGAAACTCCCATGTCTTTTTCAGGAAGACCTGGTTATAGGGGTTTAGGGTTAAGGGTTCTTGTTAAGGATTTTGATTTGAATTTAAGTTATCAGTTAAATCCCTGAACAAGAACCCAGTTAAGGGTTATACTCTACAGTCAAGAGGGCCTACTGTTTCGTGAATGCCGGAAGGGCTGTAGCCCACAATTAAGAAGCCACAAAGTACTGTCGTAAAGCCTGATGGTCTAAAGACCTTATAATTGCAGTCAGGGTTTAGGGTTTAGGGTTGAAGGGGTCATAACCTACCCTCAACCTCTCAGCTGCGGTTTCGGCGCTGCTTGGTGTTTAGCTTTCAAGAGCTAGGCTTTCGGGTGTAAGATGTTCCGGTGCAAAATTCCGCCGGCGGTTGTAGAGTCTTTGGTGCTCTCGAGTTTCGGGCCTGGAGTTTTAGCTTTTAGGGCTCTGGCCTTTAAAGTTTGCTTAGGGTTTAGGGTTTGGGGTTTAGGGTTCAGTGTTTGTGTGGGTTCAGGCTCAAGCTCACGGGTTAAGAACTCCGAGCATGCAACCTGACGTGATCTCAACAAGCAGAAGCCCTGAATGCTTTAGGACGTTGCTTAATGCTGAAAGTTGAAAACCCATACCTGAAACTGCGAAGAATCTGTCTGCATTGCGCCTCCTTCTGTGCTTCTGCTCCTGCTTGGGAGTTTCCAAAAAATAGGGGACCCTGATATTTATAGCACCCTGAATAATAATAGCATCCTTTTTATAAAGACCCCAAAATAGGGTATCCCTGTTTTCCGAAACTCCTACTTGTACTGCTGCTACAACACTGCTACTACAACCACCACCACACCACTGTTGCTGCCACTTCACCGTCACTTCCACGGTGACTGGTGACCACGACTACACTAGCACTGCAATGCGTCGAATTTCTCATTCCTTTCGTTGTTGTTGCTTGCAAGGCCATGTTTCGCAAGATCCAGCCACTGCCGGTCATCCAGGACGCGTTTTCCTCGAGATGCATGATATATAGAAGCCCGAAGTTGAAGATGTATAATATTTCTAACATAGTTGTGAACGGTCCTTATTATGACCCCTAACTAATAAAGATTGTTACAGGGTGGGGGCAGTACCCAAACTGGATCCCCTCATACAGGAGGGGGTGGTCTACGAAACAGCAACTGGTGTCGAGGCCGGCTCAGGACTTTCGGGTTTAGGCTTTAGGGTTTAGGGTTGAGGGTCTTACGTTTAGGGTTCAGCGTCTTAGGGTTTAGGGTTTAGGGGTTTAGGGTTTAGGGTCTGCCGCCCCATGTTTTCAGTTGTTGGGCTCTTGCAATTGTTGATTAGCAGCCTGGAAAAAGTGCAAAGTTTTGCTTCCTTGGGAACTGTTAGGACTAGCTTGCATTATTCTACAAATGTGAAAGTTTGCTTCGTTGCACTGGGGATTAGGGTATGATATTTGGCCTCACATTAGCCTTTGGAGTTTCTGTAGCTCTTTGTCAACAACCCGTTATTATGTCTTCACGGCTTCAAATTTGCGAATCACCTGGGCCTGCATCGTCCGAATTTTCGACTGGTAGTGTGCGGTCGAGTCTAGTCGTGCAGAGCAGGAGCTTCGGTCCAGCAGTTTTTAAGCTTCCGGCACGTACGTTGTTCAACACATCAATTTGCAAGGCCACAAAGGTTCAGATGGAAGCCTCTACGTTCGGCTTCTTCATTAAGGCGCGATAGACAAGGAAGAGACGGCCCGGTGAAATTGCACGTTTCGGCCAGGCCTACGTGCAGAACGGATCCGATCCGCGGCGAAAGGGCTTTGGCTGTGACGGCTACGGCTTAGACGGGAAGGCGGGAGGCCGAGAGCCACATCAGCTTGTGGACTGTGGCCGACAATGATACCTCCACGACAATCCAAGGGCTGCAGACCTGCAGTATGTCGAGATGCCCCAATCAGCCGAAGAACAAGCCGACCGCTTCGATGAGTCAGTGGAAGCAAGAATTGGCGCGGTGGGCAGGGGCGGCGGGGCGCTCTTCGTTAACGTGCCATAGAGGCCTTAATGATTGCCTATGCTATTTTGAGGGTTCCTTATTATCATTGTGGTATATTATACCCCAAAACCCTATATTCTAATTAATAAGGCCCCTAAAGTACCACCTTCGCAGCTACCTTTCGAACCCTGAATCCGAAGACCTTCCGCCTTCAACCCTCACCAGCCTGGACAGCCGTAAGGTTTCAGAGTTTGGGGTTTAGGAAATTTAGGGTTTAGGGTTTAGGGTTTAGGGTTTAGGAAATTTAGGGTTGAGTATAGGGGTGGAAGAACTTGAAGTAGTACCCGCTTATAGTCATCAATATGAGTATCGTATAATCCCCCAAAGCCATGCCTTGGTTAGGTTCTAGGGTCCTTAAGGGAGGGTGGTTCGACGGGGGAGGGTGCAAGGGATCCTTAAGGGGACCTTAGGGAGCACTGGAGAGAACTAGGGATTAGTAGGTTATCTACACCCCTTGGAGCCCCCCCCCATAAGGATACTATAATTAGGGCCCTAAACCCTAAAGCCTAGACCCTAAACCCTAAGTTCGGATTTAGGGTTCCTGAGACGTTCAACCCGAAGTTACAACTTCAAACCCAAGACGTCCCACCATGAAACCAAAAGTCCGAAGCCTTGAGCCTCAAGTAGGATTCCGGGATTTAGGGTTGAGGCTTGAGGGATTTAGGGTGTAGGGATATACGGCTTAGGGCTTTGTAAACCCTAAACCCTGGAAGCCCTGAGCCCTAAACCCCTAAACCCTAGAAACCCTAAACCCCTAAACCCGAAGAGGCCTTCGATGTCTTCGAGGCACCGGCCTTTGTTGGCTCCAGGTTCAGGGGCAGAATTTGTAACAGTATCGTGATATTGTTATTCTTATTGGTCCGAAACCCAACTTATGGGTTCTTACGAGGTAGTCTTATTCTGAAAGTTTGAACGTTTAAGCCCTGGGTTTTTTTGGAAGTAAGCTATCTTGTCATACTGCTATCGTGTTGTATTGTCATGTTGTTATACTGGTTATTTGTTTATGTCGTGTTATCGTTCTAGCATTGAACCATTATAGCATTTTGCTCTTATATGGTTGTAATGTTGTGTGTCAGGGGTTGGCTGCTCCTGGGTTGGGGGTTGCTTGTCGCATTTCAGATGTACATGGGTAGTTTTCAAAATTAAGGTCCCTTTTTGGGTACCCTAAATAATAGGTGCCGCATTATAATAGGGACAATAATTTTGACAACTACCCACATACGTGTACTTTTTCAACAGCCAGTCGACCCGAAACACCGCTGAACCCCAAGCCCTGCAGCCTGAACCTACACCCCAACCCCAAAATGCGTGTCCGGCGTTTAGGCTTGGGGGGTTATGGTTCAGTTTTATTTAGTTACGTGGGTTTTGAGCTCCCAGGTCTGCGCTGAGGTTAGGTTTAGGGTTTAGGCCGTAGGATTTTTATGTTTCAGGATTTATAGGGTTTAGGGTTTATAGGTTTTCGGGTTTTCAGAATTTAGGTTTAGGGCTTCTGTGCTCATGTTTTTTCTATAAGTTGTGGGAACAGCCCACATCGAGATTGCCCCCGAATTGACATGCGCAGTCTTTAGATTCTACATGTGTGCATTCCTGACTTTCCAAAGGATCGCATCCAACCCTCGGGGACGGCAGAATGCCAGCAACAACAGGATTAGCTACTTTGGAGGAGGTGCGGGCCAAGCTTCGAGATGTCAATGCAAGCAGCTGTGGAAGTTGCTGTGGCATTGGAGAATCGAAAGGTTTAGAAAGCGCCTGGGCCAGCTGCAGTCAGACGGGACCGCTGTGCGAGCAACGAGTCTACGTGTAACACCTGTGTTTTGATTTCAGGCGAACGAGGGCTTGACCTCTTTCGGCGACTGGAGAGAGACGTCAAGCGCTTTGCGGAGCAGAGTTCGCGACTTAGCTTCAGCAGCGAGTGCTGATGTGAAACGATCGGCAGCTTTGTTCAAGTTCAGGCTACTTATTTCACCGCGTGGGCACGCGAAGTCCTTCTGGTCAATTTGCCCACCTGGGCGGAGCAACGCCGATTCGTGCGGCCCTTACGTTTGTCGCTTCAACTAGGCTGTTTTGAAATGCGTGTTTCGAGGACTTTGAATTTGTCGTGACAGCTGCAGACGTGTCCTGGGCCAAGCGTAACCGCCCGGCAAAGAAGCTCGAGTTCCCGCGTCATCGGCCCGAACTCAAGGCCAGGGTGTCTTTCCGCTTCGTTGTACTTCTGTGTATGTGGCGAGACAGGAGCTTGCAGCAGCCTGAACGACCTCGCAGCGGTGTGGGGCGACAGGTGAATCGTCTTCCGGAAAATGGAGTTGCACGGTGGCCTGGAAGTTTTTGTGAGATTTGCATCTGGAAGATGTCGCTCTGTACATGCGCCGGTACAGTCTCAGTTGGCCTGAACAGCTCCGGCCGGGTGTTTTCTCGCAGCTGCACAGACTGCTTCGACTGCCTTTGAAGGTAACTGGATTGAACAGCAACACGAGTTCCAAAGGACATGAACGTGCACTCTTCGCTGGTAATGCGGTGCTACAGTTCCTCAGTTTCGGGCGGGCCGTGCGAGGTAGACGCACGTGATTTTGGATGGGCAGGTAGATAAGCTCCTGTAGACGCGTCTTTTGCGAACCTCTCTGTTAGCTCCAGCCCAGCACAAGCACGCATTCCACGAGGTCTTTGACTCGTCCGTTGGCTCGAGTCCGAGTTTCGTGTATCAGGCACTCACAGAACTTCCGCCGCTGCGTCCGTCGCTGGGAACCTAGACTTGCGGATCGCTCCATCGCGACCGAGATTGAGCCCTCACTTGCGGAGCCAGCCTAGCTTCTTTTCGGACACTGCCTCGTGCCACCTTAGGCCATGTACACTCCCGCGAACTGCAGCATGGCAGAGTTGGTTCGATGGAGCTCGTCCGAAAGAGCTTTACGTCTGGCAGCAGGACGAGGAGGGCTTTCGAATTTCATCGATTCGACCACACGGTGACATCGCGCGTGTATCCTGCAGGCCATGCGGCACAAGTTGGAGTCCTGGCTGCTTCACGTGCTGGGCCAGACAAAGGAGTCGGACGCTCGGGTTTCGGCCGTCACGTGCATCACGGTCCGAACGGCGGGCTAAGGAGAGAGGCGCTGCATGCAGCTTACCACCGCTCGAGTTTCCCAGGATCTCGATGCACCCTTAGCTGGCCGGGTGTGTTGTGCAAGATTCCGTTTCGGGGTAGCCTTAAACCCGATGCCGAGACCTTAATCAAATTCGAGACACAAAACCCTTGCATTCCGTTTCGCGGTAGTCTTTAAACCCGAAACCCTGAATTCGTAACTCCCAACCCTAAGAGTCCGTTTCGGTGGTAGCCTTAAACCGGAAACCCTGAATTCGAAGCCCCAAAACCCTAAGTTTCTGCTTCGGGGTCGATTTAAACCCGAAACTCGAAACCGTGAAATGGACTCTCAAAATCCTAAGATACCGTTTCGGGGTAGCCTTAAACCCGAAACTCGATTGAAAAGTCCTGACATCCGAGGTGCAGATCACGGTTCAAGGCAGATCCTGCGTTGCCGTTACCTCGGAGATTTGTGGGTAGTATAAGGGGGCCTTTTAAGGGATCTATAAGGGTACTATTAAGGGTACTAGAAGAGTTAAGGACTTTGAGGGATCTCTAGGGGCTATTAGTAGCTGAATAGGCAACCTTGAACTTCTTGGGGTCTCCATTATGACAAAGTCAACGTTTTGGGCTAGCGGCTAGGGGGTTCAGCCCCTAAGTAGAGGTTTTAGGGATTCAGGCCGTGGGGTTTAGGGTTTAGGGATTCAGGATTACGGTTTAGGTTCCGTTACCTGACCTAGGGCTTTATATAGAGATTCAGCATTGCGGTTCAGGTTTTCTTTGTTGTTTGGGGCTTGAGTTTTTCGTTTACCGTTTCGGGCCTTGTGGCTTCAGGGCTTGAGGTCTGTTGGCCGAACCCGTTGCCGCCTTTCATGCAGGTTTTCACGAAGTGTTGACATGGTTTTTGAGATGTGGCATGAAGGGTTTGAGGTTGCGGTCAACGTTTAATCTTCAGCCCTAGCCCAAACCCTAAACCTAGTTTAAACTCTAAACCCTAAACTCCTAAAGCCTAAAACCCTAAACCTAGTTTAAACCCTAAACCGTAGTTAGGGTGCATAGTCTTGCAGTCCGTGCCTCAGCCAAGAGCTCGCACCGAGCGATCGGAATCGACGATGAGTGCTTTCAGCCTAGGGTGCCCAGGGTTCAGGCCTAAACCGCACCTTTGGGGTTTAGGTTCCTGAACCCGGGGTCGCTGAAGGAACTGAACCCGAGTTGCCATAATACGGATCTACAGTAAATAATGGAGTTTCCTCATCATGTTATGGCAACTTCATTTCCCTGACAACAGCATAAGAACCCTGGATCCCGAAAGCCTTGAAAGCTGCCCCTCACCCCCAAAACCGCAGAGCTCCCTACCTGCCTATGCTATAGCTCTAAACATGGGGTTTAGGGTTTAGGGTCTAGGGTCTATGACTTGAAGAAATGGAACGTCACGCTTTGGTTTTTTCAAAGTTGGAGCTTACTTTCCCAAGGGAGCGGAGACCAGGAGTTTAGGCCGTGGGTGTTCCAACTCCTTGGCTTTCCGACCTTTACACCCTATATAATATAGGGGCCTAAATAAGAATAATGGGGTTCCTTTAAAGGGTTCCTGAAAAGGGATACTATAAGGGTTCTATAATAGGGTTCTGTAGTATAAGGGCCCTAAATAATTACCAATACTATTTTGAGGGTTCCTTATTATATTTATGGTATAATGGGCTCCCAAACCCCATTCTAACTGTTAAGGCCCCTATATAGCCCTGTACACTATGCACTACTTCGTGACCCCTGACTCCTGAACCGGTGGACAAAGAAACTCATCAAGGCACCCTAAACATAGCCGTATAAAGCCTTACAGCAGTTTCATAAAACGCCCTATGCAGCCAATTATCCTTAACCGTTTGCGCCGAACCAGAACAACAGGGATTAGATCAACAGGGCTTATATGTAAAGGGCCCAAAACCTTATTTATGTTCGTATTTGGCAAACTTTGTCTTTATTTGT